>OX439395.1:13143059-13213712 GCA_949319315.1 Zelleria hepariella
AGACATTGGGAGGATTTTATGGCATTTGCCTTTGTGTATATTTAGACCTCTCTGTCCTCTGAAGTAGCGTGGCTGGGAGCATTCCGGGCACTGCACATATGCCTGCTGTGACGCGGCTGCCGCTCCGGCCACCGGCCTCCCGGTGGCGGTGGTGGCACAGCCTGCGTGAGGGGTCGGGATGGGGGCTCGGTCTGATGGACATTGCATTATACTCGTAATACTGCTTATATTATGCACACATATTTAAAAAATAATAATAGACGCGACGCAGCACCTTGGGTAGTGTTTTTGCACTGTTGTTGTGATAGGAATAAATATTATATTGTCAGAATCGAAGGAAATCACTGAAACTTATAATATATTTCGTTCGGCAGTCAGGCGTGGCAGGGCTGGCGACGCTCCCATTGGCCGCCGCCCTGCCGTGTTGGTGGGTTGCCGGGGTGGCAGGCAGGCTGTCGTGGCGACTCCGGGCTGTTTGAGTTGTTGGCGTCGCCTGTCTGCGGGGCTGTCAACGCCACCAACCTCGATATTCACACGCTGATTCTGGCGGTGGCCCGCGACGGCGGATCTTGCCTACACTTGCCCGGCTGTATGCTTCTTCGGCAGTGTCAGTCCTAGGTCTTTTGCCCCGGCGGGAGCCTTTTACTCATAATTTTAAATTTATTTTTTCATTCCGGACATTTGCAATTTGAAGTGACATTGACATCGAAAAGTTAGGCAACATCGGGCGCGGTCAGTCCATGGATGGGTGACTGCTAGTGGCAATAATATCTGAGCGCTTCCGTGCTTCGGAAGGCACGTTATGCTGTTGGTCCTGGTTGTTGTTGATTAATAACAATCGTTAAGCCATGTCAGAAGCCGTGTGGGCGGCATAAAAAGTCTGACAACATCAAGGGTGGCCACTACCTCATACGATAACTACCTACCATGTCTGATCGTTTAATTTTTTAACAGGATCTAAGACCTACCGGAAATTCAAGAAAATGCGTATTTTAAAGCGGCAGCAAAAGACTTCTGGTAAACCTGTTTTATTGTATTTTTTGGTGATATGAGTAGTTTTTTTTAATTCTACCAGTTTTGAAAGATGAAAGTGGGGAATACGAAACCTCGATTTTGTAGATTTTCTTCAAGTTGTAGGTATTTAGTTTCTCAGTTTAGTTTATCATAAATACCTATCCTATGTACGTACTATGTAAATATATTATTTATATATAAATATAAAGTAGGTAGTTTATGTACTTATTGTTCATGTAGTATATTATATTTTTCACTCCCCCCCCCCCTCTTGTAGTGTTAGGTTTTTGTATTTAGTTATGTAGATAAAAGTAGTTTATGTATTATTGTGTACTTTCTTGCGCGCTACCCAAAACCCTATCTGCAGTACCAAAGGTTGACTGGTAGAAAATGCTACTTAGCATTAAGTACGCCTTTGTACAAACGTTTTAATGTGCAATAAAGAATTAAATAATAATAATAATAGGTATATTGCTCCAAATTTGCGCGCGCGAAACAGCAACAGATTTTTCAACAGATTTGTCTATAAGTTTATACTGTTACAGACTTGCTTGAGCTACCATCGTGTCGTCTACACACACACACTCGGCGTGTGCAGGCGTGTAGGCGTGTAGGCGGGCCCACATGCTGTACGTTAACGTCTCCAGTTTCCATCGAGCACAGTATTATTTCATCCTCGAGGCGATAATTACCGCGATATATTTGTTTGCACGAGCCGAACCGTGATGTGTTTGTAAGCAAACTCAATGGCATGCTTCTCTCTTATTTTTATGAAATTTCAAATTAATTAGGACGAAATTGTTTGTATTCATCGCAGTATTGCGGCGAAGCCTAAAACGAGGGTTATTTGTTTTGACACGCGTGTTTGTTCTTTGGCTATTAATTAATTCAATAATAATAATGTGTGTATCTAGTTCCTAAGTTTTATATGTGTTTATATGCACGAAATAAATGATTCAATACAATTCAATTCAAATTAATTATTTCGCGTTTTCAGCCTAATTTGCAGTGTGGTAGATTTAATTTTTAAGTCATGCTACAATACCTGCTAAATTATACAGTTAATGTGGAAAATCATAACAATAGAGACGCTTTAGAATAAATATTTTGTAACAAAGCTTATTAGTTTTGCGTAAATTATAATGGACAAATTATAGTCCGATGCTATGCTGCATTGTTTACGTCGCAAATTATGTGAGAACAGCCAGTTAGATAGCGGGATGCTCTTACTTTGTCAACCATCCGAAAAGCGCTCACACTAGCCGTTCTTAATCGATTAGCAAAGTTAAGCAACATCGGGCGTGGTCAGTCCATGGGTGGGTGACCGCTAGTGGCAATAATATCTGAGCGCTTACGTGCTTCGGAAGGCACGTTAAACCGTAATCGTAAAGCCGTGTCAGAGGCCCTTTGGGCGGCCTAAACACTCTGACACCAGGTGCACGTTTCATATAACTGACATAAATATTTTATTGATATAGATTGCGTAGTCGATTTGACATGAGGTTACAAAAAAGGTTTGTTTACAAACCGACCTATCAATGAACATCGAATTGTCATAATAAAATATTTATGTCAGTTATATGAAACGCGGGCCAGGGGTGGCCACTACCTCGATAACCTTACCATAATAGAGGTTGCTCGCTCAGGGAGTTTTCCACAATAGAAAATACAGGGTTACTCGAGCACCTTTGGCTCGTTGAACACAATAGCTGAATTATGACGCGACGTGTGGCAGAGCAGTTCAGAGCACGATTCCAGCAAAAATCGGCTTTATGCCCCAGGGAATGCATTCAAGGCTCGGCAAATTTTCTCTGACGGCAAAAATTTTAAGCAATTTGGCGCCAATGCTCTTCATGAATCGATAGTGTTTCAATATGTCGTTCAAAACTCCTTCTCAGGACGTGCGGACGGGCGCACGAACCTATTGGACACAAGTAATCTAAGGGTGGCATTAATAGTCGTCTGAGATCACCTACTTGAGCTCGAGCTTGAGATGACGACTATTAAATATGCCACCCTAATACTCGAGAATGGGCAATATTTCATGTTTCTTCTCCTTTTTCTTCCTCTATAGCCACCCAATGCTGAGTGTAGGTTTTAACATTTCCTGTTTACCGCAGCTAAGGTTACTAACACGTGTTATAGCTTAGGACCTTTCTGACTATGGATTTCAATTTGACACTATTAGACCCGGCCCGGCCTCATTCGGCCAGTATCCTTGAAATTTTCAGTTGCTACGAAGGTGAATTCGCATGTAGTATTTGACTACCACTATTTACTATAAATAGCAAAGCCTGTACAAAAATCAGATTTCCTACATGCAAATAAGTCCGGCTCAGTGAGCAGTCCGCCTAAGGGCAATGTAGTTGGAAAAAGTGCTAAAATGCAAAGTTGATGCGAGCGGGCAGCGGCCCCGCGCAGTCGCGGGTCGACGTCACAGATGGACAGAAGGATGCCTTAGCGCTTGGTTTATTATTATTAAAACTTCTTTATTTTGGCAACAAAGGCCCAACCAAACATATAAACTAAAACATAGACACAGTAGGTACATTATTTACAAAAAACAGACACATATTGTAGCTACACGTCCACCTTTACATTAATCGATGTGGATTTGCTCACACATTGATTAATGTAAAGGCAGTCTAGCCTATTGGCTATCATGGCCAGGATACGAATCAATCCGAAGTGATACAATAATAATCCAAGCAATGGGAACAAAAAAGGTGGAGTAGAAAATTTTTTGGTTGGTATGCTTATGCCCGTTTTCACCAACCACCCCTAATTTTAAAAGACCTTTTAACGAAAATTATCTGCGCCTCTGCAAGTCTAGGGGTCATGGATGAAGGACCATACGAATTCCACTCACAAGCGTTATGAGTTGAGTGTGTATGATCCTTCATCCATGCCCCATAGACTTGCAGAGGTGCAAATAACTTTCAATAAAAGGCCTTTTAAAATTAGGGGTCGTTGGTGAAAACGGGCATTAGTTGCTTAGATATGAGCTAGCCGTGAAAAATGTAAGTTCTCGACCTCGAGAGGTGAGAGCGTTAGCCGCCACCGTAGAGCAAAAGGGGGATCCCTTGATTGGGCTATAATAGAATTACACAGATTTTCACCGAACTTTTTACGCGCCTATTTTGTTTTTTGTCGGCACGGCAGTCTTGTGAAAATGTTCCCACCTCTGTCATTATTTTTTTATGATTCTTCTAGGAAAAGTTGACCAAAAGAGCAATAAACTAACGAATTTTTGGCATCATTTTGCTTTTGTTCTCGTAGTGACCAACATGCTTACTTAGTCTTGTGTATTTTTAGTTGTTAGTATCATTGTACTGTGTTTATTTATCTTGTGAATAAATATGTTACTTACTTACTAACGAATGGTTGGATTGACAGAAAAACAGCGTAAGATTAGTTATAGGATTTATCCTGAAAATTCAATCGATACTAGAGGAAAGTATTGTACCTAGACAGGGTTTGGTCTGAGAATTTGTCGTCGTGGGCTTTTTGTTTAACCTTCTGCGTCCACATGTCCTTTCTCTATTTCCATTGCAAAAAAATGTCAAGAGACAGCATTAAAAAGTTAGAGAGACAGCCCGAACAAACCGGAGGCCCGAATTATGTAAAATGCGACGTTTTTCGACGCCTCTCTAAAATGTGTAAAATATTACAACTGAGCCCGGGATTGTCCCGCATTTTTGGTTAGATAAAGCATATTTTCACAGCTACACTTTGGGTCGCCGCTGGCTATAACAAAAGAGCTTTAATGTAGAGATGGACACGTTTTGTGGATTTTTTGTGGTGAACCCACTCGCCACAGCTTCGGGGTTTTTGAGCAACTTTCACTCTGGAGCATGAGCCTGCTATATCTTGCTCTCTCTATGTCTTAATTATTTATGCTTCTGTCATTTGATATCTGTGAAAAAAAAATGTTGAAACTTACATAATCTCATAATTTTTTTTTATTTATTTATTGCATATGTACTGTCTTTACAGAGCATCTAATTCGACAGATAATCTTCCACTAGGCAAATTAACTAACAAAATACATAATTAAATTAGAAAAATGCATAGTCTTATAGTAAGCAAAAATAAATCTTAATTATAATAACATAATTTTGATCTAATTTAAATTAATAATAAAATAATAAATCATTGAAAAATTATGGTAATGAATATGATTACGATAAAAATAATGTACTCAATAAATAAATCATTACAAACATTATGTGAATTGTATAAAAATTAAATGTCATATAAATTGATTAGCTTTTTGGCATAAAACATAGAATTAACAATAATTAACAATAATAATTAATAATTTCAGGATGCATTACCTAAACAGAAATATTACGAGTACTACGCCCAAGCATTTCCGTCATTACCCTTGAGAACTCCGTGAGCCTGCCGTGAGCGAACAATGGAATATGTCAGTGTCCGTCTCTTCATCTAGACAGTTGAGCAAGCGTATAGCGGTCATTTCAGAGATAATACTAAATCGTCTAAAAAACTAAATGTACCTAGGTATACCTACTGATCTAAGTTATAAACAGATTAATAAAAAGCTGCCATTTCATTCTTCAAGAAAACTACCAAATCGTTCACTGCTCACATTCTAGAAGTTTCGTCGCCTAAAGAAGTTAGCTTCTTTATTTAGCTAAGAAGATTCTTCTGTCCTTTTCTCCCCTGTCTCGGGCACAATCTTTTTAGTCGCGAGGAAACGAGTAGCAAACAAACTGTCATCGAAAACGGATTAGGGCGCAAACAACAATACACGACTTGCCTCCGGCCGACGACGGGACGGGCCCGTGGAGATAAAGCGAGCAATTGTTTAGAGAAATGTTCCACTGATTTCTTTATTATTTGGCTGAAAATAAATAAAAACTGGCCAAGTGCGAATTAGAGCACCGAAAGTTCCTTACCATAACGAGGTATGTGCCCATGTATTTGGGACAAAAACCGTTTTTGCAGAAATTATGGGAAAATTTCAACTGGTGACCGTTGACTCAGTGATGGATGGTTGTCTGTGTATTCACCTGTGGTTTGTGCTGAGTCTGTGCATTGAAATCCTGCAGTACAGCTAAAATATCTACTGATATTTTACAGGGGCCTTAGCCTGTAATGCAATGGCGTGTCGATGGTGTCCCAGCAGAAGGACAAAACCGGAGATTCCTTGTTTTTCTCACACAACCAGAGAACTAATCCTATAGAATTAGAATCAGAATATTCTTTGCTGTACTACAAAAACAATAAAAGGAATTCAAATCCCATTTGATTCGGACTCTACGAACTAGAATTCGGACTAGAATATCGGATAGCGGAGCTTTGATTTGTTATCAATAAAAACAAACTCTGATATTATGTGGCCAAAAAATAGGGAATTCAAAAATGCTCTTTTTAATAAGGCGGACTCAATAAAATGAATGAAGGGTATGAAACAGTCGTTTTTGCCACCGGAGCCCATTTTGCCACCATTGCGTTACAGACTAAGGCCTCTGTGCAATCTATGGCGCTCTGATGGCGCGTAACTAAAGCCTATTATAATTATTTATTCGTGCCTAAGGCAGGCACGAAGAAGCTTCGAGAATTCACTTTACCCTCGTGGCGGACTAGGCAAGGTCTTCAAAGTAAACTCGAGAGCAAAATTAGCTGTTTTATTAACATTTTTACATGGATTAAAATGCGTGCCTTGAGATCCCTTCTTCGAGCCCTATGTCCCTGATAGGGGATAAAAGGATATTATCATCATCATCATCAAATTGCGTGCCATAAGACGTATAAAAACCACTATCAAGAACATGACTGCTGTGCCGAACAAAAGTATCTCGAAAAATATTAAATGTTAGAATTTAGAATTTTGACCCCAAAAGTTTCGTGCTCCACACCCATAAAAATCATCTCATTACTAACATGCAAAAGGCCTTAGTTTCGTTCGTGCCTGAACGATTAATGTTTAATTGTTTCGGGCTCTATAGCGCTACAAATGAGAAAAATACCGTAATTAATCTTTGCTAACAAGATTGTTTTACAAGCTCCGCTCCATTGTTTTAGGGATCCCTTTTATTGGGGTGGTCTTTTGTCTCTGAATAACGCAACTGTCAGAACAGCAAGCTGGGAAACTTAGATGTAACACCTAAAGGTAGTATTTTTACATGTAAAATACCAAGATGAAGGATAGAAGGTTAAAAAAAGATGATTAAAGGGTTAATTTGCAAGAAATTTGTGGTTTTACACTACAACTTTTCTGTATTTAATTTAACCGTCGAAAACCTAATGTCAGTTTAGTAGATTTTTTTTTACTTGAAGACAGAAAATTGTAAAAACATTCACGAGTAAGAAATCCTGTTAAGTGTGAATTTTATTGCATAAAACAGAGCTTCTTTAGATACAGCTACTTAAAATTTTAAATACCCCCGACATTTTAGCTTTAAATCATAATATCTCATAAACGGCTGAACGAATTTTGATACAACATATCTACGAAAACTCGCTAGAAAATCTTGTTTCAAATGAAAAAAATACCGCATCCAAATCGCTTCACCCGTTACTTACGGTGCCACAGACACATTCGGTGAAATGAACCAAAGGTGTAATGTCATTCGGTTAAATGGAGTCTAGTTTAAGTGACATTGGATGATACGTCATAGGTGAAGTGTAACAAGGCGAAATGTAATTCGGCAAGACGTAGTGAACCCCACACAAACACTCATACATAGCGGTCAAACTTATAGGCCCCTCTTTTTGGGTCGGGGGTTAAAAACGTGCCAAAAACGTGTAAAAACCTATTGCTGTCTTCCTCCGTGTCACAAAGATTTTCTTCCCTTTGACCAATCACGCCGTAACGCAGAATAATCCCTCATCGCGTAAAGCAAAGTAAATAAGACGAAATGTAGCACTTTTTTTTTTTTTCATCTCGAGACAGGCGCTAATTCGGCGACAGACGGGTGACACTGCCGTGTCATAGATGAATCGTCTGCAATGAGAATGTGTGCGGAAAAACGGTGTTTTACAGTAGCCACGAAATAAAAAGTTATGTATGACATTGGTAATACTAGTGTTCCGCCCCGAACTGTGAACTCACGACCCTTCATCTCGGCAACCCCTCGACCTTAAGGGTGGACGATAGCAACGTGGCGGGAAATTCAAAATGTTTACAGTTTTTTACATTTTGTAGCTAAACTGAGCTATTTTTGTTCAGCAATTTTTCGTTTGCGGCAATAAAACAGTATTCCTTTCAGTATTGTAAACAACAGAACAACAATAATTCAGCCGATTATGTGTTTTGGTCTACGACAAGTTTTGTGGGCAGTGCCAATGCTTCGTAGACCAGAATGAAAAGAATACTATGTTATTGCCGCCAACGAAAAATTGATGAACAAAAATAACTCAGTTTACCTACAAAATGTAAAAAACTGTGAAAATTTTGAATTTCCCGCCACGCTGCTATCTTTCAGCCTTAACAAAATATTTGTGAGACCTTAAAAAATCTTAAAAAAGTGCTCATTATCGAACTTAAAAAATCTTTTTGCCTTATTTACCAGCTTATTAATTTTCATGACCATCCAATCAACGATACTCAAGTTATCGTCGAACGACAATTCATACACACACATACAATAGTTAGTCAGACGGACCCGTATAACCACGCTACGATCATCAATTTTTACCCGACTACGCGAAGCAAAAATTAGGGTTATGATTTTAGCAGCGTTTGTATGTATGTATGTGTGTATGTGGGTATGTATGTGGGTATGTTTGTGTGTTCATCTGTTCCCTCGTAGAGCCTAAGCTACTCGGACGATTTCAACAAATGAGGTGTTGTTGGATTCGTCTCAATTGCCCAGGTAACATAGGATAGTTTAGTTTTGAAAAAAATCAAGATGGCCGCTGTGCTGCGCCCTAAAGTAGTGGACCTAAAAATAAAAATTATCGAATACCATCGTCATGGATATCAAATGAAAGGGCTTTAAAAGACCTTTTCAAAAATGTAGAATACATGTAGCGTCAACATAACAAATAGAACAAAAAATACCAAAATGTGTATTTTTTTGCCCTTCTTGGTTCTATTCTGGATGATCGTCCAAAATGATTTACCAAAAAGCTCAAAAAAAAATAGAAGTTAAAAACTAAAACCCGACTACTAAAAAGCTTAAAACAAGATGCTTATCCTTAAAAAAGACTCATATATAATTAATCGTAGTCGGAGGACACCACATTCGCATTTGATAAACCGATGGCCTCCGACTACGATTAATTATCTATGAGTCTATTTTAAGGATAAGCATCTTGTTTTAAGCTTTTTAGTAGTCGGGTTTTAGTTTTTAACTTCTATTTTTTTTGCCCGACTAGACAGCCTCGCGGCATGACGTCACGTCCGGCCTCTTTGTCCCGCACGGCTAGCGCGGCTGACCGAGCGCTAGACCTGCTAGCTAATGAGACACGTCACTGGTTCCCAAACCAGGGCCCTTAGCCTGTAACACAATGGTGCCAAAATGGGCTGTCAGGTGACGACTTCAATTACGATTTGCTAACGCTGTCTGTCCTTTTAATGTTTTTGTAGTACAGCAAATAATATTTTGATTCTAATTCTAGAGGATTAGTTCTCTGATTGTAGGAGAAAAACGAGGAGAGCCCGGTTTTGTCTTCTGCCGGGACGCCATTGACCCGCCATTGCGTTACAGGCTACGGGCCCTGGGACCTTCGGCTGTAACACAATGGCGTATCAATGGCGTCCCAGGTAGAAGGACAAAACCGGAATTTTTTCGTTGTTCTCCTACAACCAGCGAACTAATCCTCTAGAATTAGACTCATAATATTCTTTGCTGTAATACAAAAACATTAAAAGGACCGACACTGGACCGACAGCATTAATAAATCGTAATTGAAACCGTCAGCCGGGAGCCCATTTTGGCACCATTGCGTTACAGGCTAAGGGCCCTGAAGGCTTAGCACGCGGGCCATTTTGCCTACTCTCAACTGTCACCTTAGCCACTGTTCACTGTCACCTCATTATGTAACTAAGGTGTCAGTTGAGGGCAGGCAAAATGGCCCGCGTGCTAATGCTAAGCCTTCTGGGTATTGGGTAGTGACAAGGTGACTTTCGTAACTTTTAATATTTTGACGTTCAATCTAAATAATTTTATTTATGGCTTATTGAATAAAACCCTTTGAATTGACTTTGACTTTAACGATTCGCGATATTCACACACAATTTTGGTTCGAAATGGGTCGAATCGCGGCTTGTTTAGTAGGTATATGAATTACCTTTATTATCCCGACGTTTCGGCTGCGTTGCAGCGGCCGTGGTCGCGGGCAGATGGCGTTTACCTACTAAATTAACCGCGATTCGACCCGTTTCGAACCAAAATTAAGGAGTTTTTCCCTTGAACTACCGCAGGTGACGTATGGTTTGGTGTTTGGTTACCTCGGCCGGCTAACAGTGCGCTCCTTTGTAATGAGATACATCACTGTTTCGCAAACTTGTATTATTGAAACTCAGGTTGTTCAGCAACAGAGTAAAAGAAAAATTATTATGTCCACAGCGACTATAACTACAAGCATTATTTCTTCGGCGACGGGTGTTAGTGGCAACAACAACTACGGATTTTTGCTCAATATTACATTTGTAACAAATTAATATGTTGCGAATGATTTGTAGGTCTAGGCCAGGGGTCGGCAATCTTTTGAGTCGGAAGAATCAAAAGTTGCAATTTATAAAATTTCTCAGTTTTAAAAGATCCACTTATAATGTTCTATACTTTCCTGTATCATAGCCTTTGCGCGTCAGTTGTGGAACAATGTAATACGAAATCCATGAGAAAATTCACCGAAGTTAACTAAATTCTTGTCGAGATTTTATTGATGGGTAAAAGTAAGAGGCGCGCAGCGCGCCCGAAAAATCACAATTTTTTTCTTAAAATATAGAGATTTCTTTTGCTTGTAAATGGAACAAACGCGGCCATTTTTGTCGTTTGTTTATCTGAAAATTAACCGATTTTACCTTGAATATAGGTGTGGCTTGACATAGGGTAACGACATTATACTCACTAATATATCGATAACACGATTTTTAAGGGTTTTGATAGTGAAATTATTTATATTCGCGTATTGAACTGAAGGGCCGCAAATTTACACGAAAGAGCCGCAGGTTGCTGACCCCTGGTCTAGACAGTTGTTTTGGACGGCATTTCAATCAGCCTGATTTCATAATTTTGTAAACAGGATCAGGGGCCTTATGGTCTGATTATGTAATAAACCCAGTGAAAAGTCCATGGATTTGGATGTAGAGAAAGAAATGAATGAAGGAATACATGTATGATGAATAACACTTTAGAGGTGTTGATAGGCTCTACAAGGTGTTAAAAGACCGCCAACAAAGCGGGAAACCACGCATTGTCCTCATCATTACGAACATTTTTGCCCAAGTATCTATGCCTGGGAAATCAACGGTTTCCGAGATATTGAGGTTCAAAGTCGGACTTTTCAAAACTTTTTTTTCAGAAATGTATTCAGTATCAAGTATTTAACATTTCGTCTCAAGAAGCAATTTCTTAGAAAAAATGACGTTAAAATTGCAACCCGCAATGTATTCTAAACATCGGCTCCTCAAGTGTACGTAGTATAAACTTATACCAACACTTGCGCAACATGACCGCTATGCGTTACACGTCCATTGTGTGTTAAAATATTTTTCAAAATTATAACCTAAAAAAAAAATCATTTCCCAGCAATAATTTATCGAAAAAGTACTTTGTTTTGGTGTCCAGTATGCGTGCCTTTCGGGTCTGTCGGCGGTATTTTAACACCCTGTATAGTGTTATCCATTCTTTATATTTGATCTGTAACTAAATAAACATTTCAAAAACCCCAACATTACAGCTTCAAATAAGCATATCTTATAAACAAAACATCTATCTAAGAACACTCGCTGGAAAACTTTCTTTCAAATTATTAAAAATACCGTATCCAAATACCGCATCCAAATCGGTTCACCCGCTTAAGAACTACTACGGTGCCACAAATAGAAACACAGGCAGCCACACACACAGACATACCCTCCCTCACATACACACACACACAGAGACACACAGATGGAGAACAAAATAAAATTATAAGCATAATAAAATTATTCCTTGAATGACTTATTGAATCATTCCTCTTCGGTCGAAATGGGGACTTTAATGATATAAACCATCAAGAAATGGGAACTCTTTAGTGAAACGCACTATACTTATCCGATTTCCATAGTTTGTTTACAGAATAATTTTATTTTTGATGTCTCTATAAAAATGCATACTTCTTTCAAAATGCATATCCTCATTATTTTTCCCCGCAGTTTGAGCACCAGTGGTGTGGAGCAGTGACCGCGGACAAGTCCTAAGCCAGCAATGAGATGGAGGCTCACTGATTTAGGTCCGAAGTTTCTGTCGGAGAGACGAAACCCTTTTTAACGAACCTCTTTTGTGTTTGTTTTAGTCCGTAAAAGTGCTAAAGTCAGGCAAATTGCGTAGGGCTTCGTCTAAATAGGTAGGAATATTTTTTGCGCAAGACTTTGTTTCAAGCGCTTCGTGTAACTCGGCCTTATTTTTGTCAAATTACGTGTGTGACTTTGCATGTGTGCGAATACGAAATCACACCATTCTCATTTTTTTTTCGCAATACAAAAAGGTCCTGTGTGTACGATCTGTGACATGCTAGGAGTACCAAACTTTTTCGTACGATTGACACAAGTGCTTGTCGCTGACTCTACGTATTAACTTTATGTACGACAAGACGTTTTTGTAACACCCTGTACAGACTGAGGCTTGGCTGACGGCCAATCCAAAAAACTATTTATTGTATCATAGCCAATAGTTATCATAGCCTTTTTGTCGCGAGGCAGTATTTAATTTGATAGCGGTGGGTGGCTGTTTTGTTATTTCCCCAGTCTGTTAATTATTGGGGAAAGGCCGGGACAATTTGTTTGCTCGGCAATAACTCAGCAGCGTCTTGTAAAGAAGAGTTAGCGAGAGTCATCCATCGCGTGTCAAATGGCATCCCGGTCGATTAGGCGCGCCTGCGGCGGTAGATCGGCGGCGGAGCGGCGCGCTTTGATCATGGCGGTTTGATCTATTATACAGGGTGTTAAAAGACCGCCAACATACCCGAAAGCCACGCATACTAGACACCAAAACAAAGTACTTTTAATTATTGCTGGGAAATGATTTTGGTTTTTTAGGTTATAATTTTGAAAAATACTTTATCACGCAATGGACGTGAAATGCACAGAAGTCATATCGCGCAAGCGTAGGTATAAGTTTATGTTACTTAAGCTTGAAGTGCCGATGTTTAGAATACATTGCGGGTTGCAATTCTGACGTCGTTTTTTGTAAGAAATATTCATAATTTTGATATGGCCTCTTGAGAAGATCTGTTAAGAACTAGATACTGAATACATTTCTGTAAAAAAAAAAAGTTTTGAAAAGTCCGACTTTGAACCTCATTATCTCGGAAACCGTTGATTTCCCAGGCATAGTTCCTTGGGTAAAAATGTTCCTTATGATGAAGACAATACGTGGTTTCCCGCTTTGTTGGCGGTCTTTTAACACCCTGTATTCTATTCTATTCATGGCGGAGAGAAATTCTCGGGGATGTCGCATTCGAGATTCTGCAAAGAAAACATTAAAGATGGAAACTTAAATGTACATAAACCAATTATCATCATCATCAGCCTATTAACACCCACTGCTGAGTAAAGGCCTCTTCATGCTCACGCCACCTCTCACGATCCTGTGCCAGGCGCAACCACTGTTTTCCGGCTACTTGGGCTATGTCGTCGGACCATCTGTATGCCTAGCATGGTCGTTTTAACACTCTCTCGAACTCGAGTGACAGACGTGCCATGTCTATTGTGCGAGCATGGCAGGCGGGACTTGAGATGGCAATAGATTAGGGTCATGTCGAGCAAAAAGTAGTTATTGGCATTTCAATAAAAATGTTGTATTTTTGTCTCCATCGCCATGTTGGCGTAGAGCCAACTCGAGCCCGACCGACAAGTTGACAGTTTTGCATAGAGAAGGGCCTATCTCGGGCTTACCATGCTGCCCGTACTGGCTGGTGGTCTGCCAACCGATCTCTTCCCCCCTCGGGGTCGCCACAAACTATAATGGAAAATAAAAAGAAAACTATACTACTAAACTCAACTCAAACTCAAATAATATTTTCATTCTGACCTTCAAAATAGTTTAGTATGGCCCGGTTTCTGAGTTGAGAATTTTGCTAAGCAAATGGGTAAATATCGCCCGGTCTCTGCAGATTTCTCACAAAAGAGCTTGACAGAGCGATACTTAAGTATGTGCTTAGTAAAATTCTCAACTCAGAAACCGGGCCTATAGTTCCTACATTGGACGTGAAATCTAAATTAATAATAGCCCGGAGAGACAAGACAAAAGAAAACAAGTCTTTATGAACCACAAAAATAATAATACAATAATGCGTTGTAAAAACCACCTAAATGAGGTGTGATTCAGCAGTATCAGCTAGCAGGTCGCGGTGAAGCGCCTTCCTCTGAATTACTTACGAGGCTCTTTTCCAGCAATAAATCGAGGTTATCGAGGCTATTTCTATCCGTAGACACCTACAATCCAATGGAGGCAATCCGCGGCGTCGTCAGCGTAATCACATCTGAAGTTTATTTCTGAGAAAGAAAAGTTTTGGTCATTTACTCGTTGATCGATCGGGTAATTTATTCTTTGGAAAGAAATTAGGATTTATCTGTCGACGGTTGGATCACGCGTTGCGGTCTGGAAAGTCTTGAGTCCTGTCTGGTTCAAACAAGAATCCAAATGCCTTTGAAACGATGCTGAAAACACGGTAACCGCCAAAATAGAGAACAATAACAACGAACCTCCCTATTTTATTTCTACAGGGTGCACTCTAAGTCGATAGCGGAACTTTTAGTAGGCTGTCTACTGATCAATACAAACAACTTGTACTAGGTGGCGACAAAAATGGAGTGAAAAAAATATCAGCTGTTTCATACATTTGGCGCAGTACTGAGTCGACCTTTTGTAAGGAACAGCTGATATTTTTTTCACTCCATTTTTTTCGCCACCTAGTACAAGTTGTTTGTATTGATCAGTAGATAGCCCACTTAAAGTTCCGCTATCGACTTAGAGTGCACCCTGTAGTAACAGTCAAGTTTGTAACTAGACCACGGTCAAGCCAAAATAATTTTGATATTTCACCCCGAACTGAATTCAATAGTTCACAATCATGTTTATGGAATTTATTTCAATCATCACACTATCTAAGCCACATACTTTGACTAAGGTTTAGAGTTTGTGAAGTTAGGCCTTGTACAGTTAGAAGCTTGGCTCTACATGAGATCTGACAGCTTTTTGACAGTGCGAGGTGTGTGGTCTCGTCTTGGCAACATTTTTTACATGAAAACGTTTTTGGTGGATTATACTTACTAGATAGAAAAAAATTAAAACTGGCGAAGTGCGAGTGGGACTGGCGCACCGAGGGTTCCAAATCACCATTCTAAGCATTTATTTGAAAGAGAAAAAAAAACGGCCAAGTGTATGTTTTTCCTTTTGAGGTCCGGAACCCTAAAATATTGATCAGAGATTGAGGAATCCCTAATATCCCAGAGTCGCTATTGGCCAGTCACGATCCTTCGAGCTGAAGAAATGGCCCAGTATAAATCCTCACGATTTAAATCTCTCTATTTTTTCCCTCTTTCCCACCGCTAATGGCTTCCGAATGGCGCGTAACGTGATTTCTGGCCAATCTCGCGCGCATTAGGGCAGTTTGCCGGCTTCCTCACCAAGTGGAGGCATTACTGGTTACTTGTCCTTCTAACTAGCAGTATAGGAATGAGGTTCGCCATAGTTTGGACGAGTGATCTTATAAGCGAGACGGATTGCATCGACCCTAACAGCAAGGAGAGCCAAGCTGTGTAATCTGGTACAATATAGCACGCATCTGTCACACTGACCCTAAATGTGAGGACACAAAAGTGTTCTAAAGAAAACCCTAGAATAGATAGATAAAATACTTTTTTACAACTTAAAGTTTCGTAAGCACTGCACATTTTTAACGGTTTCACTTACTTTGATTATTTGTCGGGATAGCCGACATGTTTCGACCTCGTCCGGAAGTCTTAGTCATGGAGGAGGGACGGACGACACGTTCGTCGCGGCGTTCATCCGCTCACTGCGGGCTAGTTTTTACTGAGAATTTTCTTAAAACTAATAAGTACCTATACGTATAGAATAAAGCGACTTATCGCCGTATCCAGAAGAGAAATAAGCGGTGGCACGTAAATTCCTTTGAACGATACTGCCTTTTAACGTTGATTTAATTAGTACCAAAGTTGCGGTTTCAAAAGTCCTGTACCGATGTTTAATAACTCGATACATCTTTTTAAACATTCCTGACACATTTTGTGTATTTTCTAAATCACTAACCCGTGCTAGAGAACTTTATTCTGACACAGTTAAGTGCTCCAGAAGATACAAAAAGAGATCGTTTTTGTTTTTAAGTGTTACATGATTCCTTCGTTGTTAGGCTGGATGCTATGAATGGCAAACCCTTTTCAGGTCGAGAGGGCGCGCTTGTAATTGACTTATGAGCTGCTGACTGATGCTGCAGACGAGGGAAGATGCGTTGCGAGTAGCGAGTTGTAAAAGGTTCTTTGCTTCGGAAGGCACGTTAAACAGGTTGGTCCCGGTTGTTGTTGATTAATAACAATCGTTAAGGCTTGTCATAGGCCTTTGGGTGGCCTAAAAACTCCGACACCAGGGGTGGCCACCACCCCATACGATTACCTACCTACGAGTACATTATCGTTTTGAAGAGAAAAATGTGGGAATTCGGAACCCAAAGTTTTTTTTTCGAAAGTCCGTTATTGGCTTAATCTTATCTTTAGACAATATTGAGAAATCAATTTAAATATTTTTTATTTTGGTCCAGTAGTTTTGTTTTTATGCGCTAAAATGTTTTGTTCCTATGACCGCCAACAGTATGCAGACCGTCCCGTGACGTCATAAAACCGTATCTTTGAAACGTTGTAAAATTCAAAATAATGAACCAAAATAAAAAATATTGAAATTAGTTTCTCTATATTGTCTAAAGATAAGATTAAGCCAATAACGGACTTTCGAACAAAAAACTTTAGGTTCCGAATTCAGGAAGTGTTTCATATTTTCGGAAGTTTGATGCCGTCGCCGACATGCACTGAACTTTCATGTCTATCTATGGGATGGGAAGGTGACGTGAGCGTTTAGCTAGTAATTATAAGTCGGTGCTCAAAGGGTTCAGACGAGCCAGCTCTTTTCACTCGCACAGAGGTATTTAGGGCGGCGATGCGCCGCCGTTTTTCACTCTCTGAGAGGTCATTTATCATGTTCTTTGTGAACTCGCTCGTATGCAGTGTTTTCTCTCATTATTTGTGGTACAACGTGACAGTTGGCGGCTGAGCCGGTAGTGCTTGGAAGGCATAAAATAAAGAGACATAGGTATTTTTTCAGTGTGATGATACGCGTGCCTTTAAGTTTGGTGCTAACGTTGAAGGTAATGGTTTATAACGATGTTTCATTTACTGTATTGTTTCTGAGTTTGGTTGGCACTAGTATTCAATAATTCAATAAAAACATTATTTTATAAAAAAGTGTAAAAGTAAAACAAAAAGTTTTCTGTCCAGCTTCACTTGCTCGTCGTACTTGGAGAAAAAGCATGGTAAAGAAACTCCAAGGAGTACAAGTGTCCATTGAGTATTGACTATAAGACATCCATTAAGACGACGTACGTCTCACAACTAGCGCCGCCAATGGAAAAAAAATCATATCTTTTTTTTGGATGCGTTTTTAGCAAAAAACGCTCCTGCGATTCCTCAACGCAAGGCTTAACTATTTTTAGGACCTAAGGTTTGGATTCCAGATCCTAGAACTTAAGAATGCAATCGATTCTCGCCAAAAGTGGCCACTTTTGGCGAGAATCGATTGCATTCGTAGGAAATCCAATCCTGGAATTCAAACCTTAGGTCCTAAAAATAGTTAAGCCTCGCGTTGAGGAATCGCAGGAGCGTTTTTTGCTAAAAACGCATCCAAAAAAAAGATATGATTTTTTTTCCATTGGCGGCGCTAGTTGTGAGACGTACGTCGTCTTAAGTATAATACATCTACCTGATTCTATTTTGAGCTCAAAGGCTTGAGTACGACATCCTATCAAATCATATTGAGCCATTTCTTAGGACAAAAACATAAACCATACACACACAACACATCCATTAAAAGGGAAAGAGGGTCAACAGACCTGTCCCGTGGATTTTCATTCAGTAATGGGTCTTCCAACTAAACGGGCAATATTTTTCGGCAATATGTGGCTGCAATGTTGGCAATCATAGCAAAATATTTTTTATGATTCGGCAATGTATATTTCAGCAATATTGTCCACAACACTGGCCCATATTGAGTGCCATTAATATTGTGTCAACCTGTCAAAACAACAACAAGGCACAGAGTACCTATAGAAACTTCACTGCGAACTTCGTGTCGCTTAAAAAAGTTTGCACGTGAGTAGGTCACAATACCAGGGGATTTTTTGACAGCTAAAAAAAAAAAAGAAAATAGTTCTAAAAGCTGTGAGAGATGGCGTTGATACGACATGTTTTCTACAAATTGAATTATTGCTTACTACAGCGAAAATTCTTCTTCACTTCATTGCTCTGTGACATTCGTCGTCGTAGCCATCAATCCATTTTACAGTAGGTACGAGTACATGAAAAAGTGCACGACTTTGTTAATGTTATTGTATGAGTGAATGGTAAATCCGGAAACACTTCATTTTGCTCCACAACTAATACCTAAATGTGTTTGAACGTACAAACATACGAAGGCCAACGAGCGCGAACTGGCACAAAAAAATAACATGTCTCGTCAGCCACATCTAGTGACAAATTTGGAACTACAACTTATGAGCTGTCAGAAAATCCCTTATTATAGAAAGTGTCTGAAACAACAACACAACATGCCGGCAACCTTCGAAAATGCATCGGCGATACCCAATTATGTGTGGCCATTGTATCGCAGTCACATATTGTCGACAAATATTGCCGATTTAGACGCCCCATTTCCGACTTCCCTTTGAACTTTCACTCACATGAGATGAGAAAAGCGGCTACTTCCGACGCTGTCTTTGGACGTTGTTTTGATTGAGAGGGGAAATATAGTGGGGAAACCCGCGGCTTAGTTGTCTCCGCATGGATTGACTAGTTTTCCCTGTGGGCTAGGCCGACTAAGCTGTCAGGGTGGTACAGGTGCTGGGCAAGCTTGCTCCATCTAACTAAAGCAATGTCCCAGGCACTGCATAGCCGAGTGGTCTCTTTACCCATCTAGTGTGAGTGAACGTGCCACTGGACGCTATATAAAATAATCTCATTACGTAGATGCAAAGGCTTTATTAATTACTGTAGTAGTAGGCCAATTTAACTGACAGGATGGTATCGTAAAAAGGTAATAATAAAACGGTTAGGTTAGGTTTGCAAGACGTGTCTATCAAAAACAGTGATCAATCATTTCGCAAAAGTGCTGATTGTGTAAATGTGTATCCTCGACGTGAAAGCCCTCAGTCACTTAATGACTGGTGGTTTGGTTACACGGGCCAAGTGTTTTGAGGTTGGGATATGATAGTCGTACAAGTTTATAGTATCTTAAATGGTAACCAACTACTCTAATAGCCGAAAGTCGTTTTTTAATAAAATTAGACATCTTCATATAGGCGTTACGTAAAGTTGATTCAGCAAATTTTGTACACAAAAATGATATACAGTGCAAGGGTAAGTAGCCACACGCTAGGATATCCCTTTTTGTTCGATTGGAGCCCCTATAGCGCGCGCGGTAAGAGCTACCATGGGGTAGCTCTAGCTACCTAGACTGTAGCCGACCATACCTACCTATATTTTCGCCCGGCAAAAGTGCGTATACAAGCTAGTTATTAAAGACCTACCTAGATTTCTTAAGCATGTAGATTGTATTGTAGGTAGGCCTTTAATAACTACGAATGAATTTCTGCCTTAGCTTTCAATAGTCGAGGATAAGCAAGAGGAGCTCGTAGATATCCACTTGATGTAACTCCGTACTCAATGTTATGAAGCACACTTATCATAATGCTATTAGTGGATATTGCCCCGAGCTAAGGTTAGACAGCAATTATACAGGGTGTACTCTAAGTCGATAGCGAAACTTTAAGTATGCTGTCTACTGATCAATACAAACAACTTGTACTAGGTGGCGACAAAAATGGAGCGAAAAAAATATCAGCTGTTTCATACATTTGACGCAGTACTGAGTCAACCTTTTGTATGGAACAGCTGATATTTTTTCACTCCATTTTTGTGCCACCTAGTACAAGTTAGATAGATAGATAAAAAGTTTATTTGTATTTGTATTAAGTTGTTTGTATTGATCAGTAGATAGCCTACTTAAAGTCTCGCTATTGACTTAGAGTGCACCCTGTATAATTGCTGTCTAACCTTAGCTCGGGGCAATACAAGGTGTTACAAAAGTACCTAACTCTTTTTATAGGGTAATAGCACTGTAGAGCACCCTGTAGAGCATCGTATATCCGAACTAATTGGGGGAGGTTATCTGTTATCTGTTCGGATAATCAATTTGTGCGAATAACCTTATTGAATGTCAGAACTTTATTCACGCAACCAAATGTCATGAATACAATAAAAATTCATATGTTTCGTCCAAAAGAAATATAAAATTTTATTAATAATACGTCCAAAATAAATCACAAATAACATGTCATGTGACATCTTATCGTGCAGTTTGTGCAAAGTAAAGGTTATCTCTCAAGAAAGGGATCGGTAGTTTGTTTCCCGGTGGCTGTCATCCTACTAGACACAACATGATAATTATTATTTTACTTTTGAATTAATTATGCAAGGACCATACCTATAAAAGTCATTGAAATAGCGTCTACAAAACACGGAAGAGAGGACAGGCGTCGATACCCGAGCTTGAGCTGAAGGCGTAAAATTGGACGACAGAAATTACTGATCATTTTGATATCTAGCGCAACTTGATCCAGACCAGTACTGCAAAATAAATATAGAAAGATACTGATAGTATGGGATAGGTGCTGGGCAAGTCTATTCTAAAGGATTTTCCAGGAACTTTCGCGTCGGAGTCTTATGATGACCAACTTCATGCGTCTACAGGGTGCACTCTAAGTCGATAGCGGAACTTTAAGTAGGCTAGCTACTGATCAATACAAACAACTTGTACTAGGTGGCGAAAAAAATGGAGTGAAAAAAATATCAGCTGTTCCATACAAAAGGTCGACTCAGTACTGCGCCAAATGTATGAAACAGTTGATATTTTTTTCGCTCCATTTTTGTCGCCACCTAGTACAAGTTGTTTGTATTGATCAGTAGAGAGCCTACTTAAAGTTCCGCTATCGACTTAGAGTGCACCCTGTAGTATGAGTGAAGGTGCCAATGATCGTTGCATAAATAAACTCATCAGACTTGTGGTTCACCCCGAACTGTGAACTCGCGACCCCATATAAACTAAACAACCCCATATCTCGGCAACCCCTCGACCGATTTGGCTCATGTTCGAATTTAAAAAATCTTTTAATTTCATTTACCCGCCTACCAAATTTCATAACGATTTGACCAAATTTACTCAAGTTATCGTCGAACGAACATACATACAAACATACATACATACATACATACATACATACAAAAGTCGGATTATTCCAGTAGACTCGAAGAACTTTGCTCGCTTCGCTCGCTCGTTCAATAAACGCAAATGCCTAAAGAGAGATGATGTCTGTAGTAATATTTGATCATTTAAACGTTTTTCTGAATTACTTAAAATTACATTGTTTGTATATATTATTATGTCTATGTACGTGGCGCAAAATAAACATTCTTAGATCGCACCACCCACTCTTTTATCGTCGAATCACGATGTTCCAAGTAATATTACAGAGACGGTAAATGGAATGCCTCAAAGAATTCCATTTGGCCAATATCTGGGGGCACGGCAGTGCCCCCGCCAGGTCGAGCGCGAAGCAAACACTGCCGTACCATCCTTTACTGGAACCATTTCGCCGCATTTTCAGGCCCCTATTTGAGAACCTCTGGATAAGACCAGAACGCAGACATTTTCGTCATCTAGTAAGCTATAATCACATACTTAAAATCCAAAATTTCAAGTCTGTAGGTCATTTAGTTCCGAAGTTAAGCGAAAGCAAAGTTTCGCATTTATGACACACACTCACTCACTCACTCACTCATGATCATCATAATAGAACTAGTACTTCCCATAAACTCAGAGACCTGAAATTTGGTACAGAGTTAGGGTTGAATGGCCACATAAAGGGAAAACTATAAAAAATAGGATAATCGAAGATCTGGAGTACCTGGTGACCCTGATTAGAAAACACAAGAGCCCTAATAGAACTAGTACTTCCCATAAACTCAGAGAGCTGAAATTTGGTACAGAGTTAGGGTTTAATGAGCACATAAAGGGAAAACTATAAAAACTAGGATAATCGAAGATCTGGAGTACCTGGTGACCCTGATTAGAAAACACAAGAGCCCTAATAGAACTAGTACTTCCCATAAACTCAGAGAGCTGAAATTTGGTACAGAGTTAGGGTTTAATGGGCACATAAAGGGAAAACTATAAAAACTAGGATAATCGAAGATCTGGAGTACCTGGTGACCCTGATTAGAAAACACAAGAGCCCTAATAGAACTAGTACTTCCCATAAACTCAGAGAGCTGAAATTTGGTACAGAGTTAGGGTTTAATGAGCACATAAAGGGACAACTATAAAAACTAGGATAATCGAATATCTGGAGTACCTGGTGACCCTGATTAGAAAACACAAGAGCCCTAATAGAACTAGTACTTCCCATAAACTCAGAGAGCTGAAATTTGGTACAGAGTTAGGGTTTAATGGGCACATAAAGGGACAACTATAAAAACTAGGATAATCGTAGATCTGGAGTACCTGGTGACCCTGATTAGAAAACACAAGAGCCCAACCAAACTATTATAGATCGACATATACCGCCCTTACAAAAAATATTCAACTTGGTGGGCCGCTTCATTTGATGTCAAAAATCGAAGGTCTGAAGTATCTGATGAAGAACCCTCAGCTGGTATCAGCTTTATTAGAGATATTATGGTAATGCCCCTTCTACTATTGGTATATAAAAAAATCGACTGTCATTGCAAAAATCCAGCGTAGTGGGACACATCTTCATTTAATCTAGCCTATAGCGTCCCACTAGTGGTTCGCTCCGAACTATGAACTCGCGACCTCAGTTACAGATGTATAACTTTGCTTACGCCATTCGCGCAGGCGCGCGCGCGCTTTGCATTTAAACTATACAACCTCATATCTCGGCAACCCATCGACCGATTTGGCTCATGTTCGAATTTAAAAATTCTTTTAAGTTAGTTTACCCGCCTATCAAATTTCATAACGATCCGAGCAAATTTACTCAAGTTATCGTCGAACAAACATTCATACATACAAACATTCATACATACAAACATACATACATACAAACGCCGGATTGTTCCAGCAGACTCGGAGGACTTCGCTCGCTCGTTCAACAAGAAATAGTCGGACGATTAACTTTATTCTACTCGGACATTACACAAATTTAAAAACTGTGTCAAATAAGAAAAATCTAATAAAATTAATCAATATGCCCTCGTTTCTACAAAAAGAAGTGAAATCCCACCAAAAACATTCTGTAAAAACTAGCCAGGTCTCGATGGATCTGCTTGTTTATCTCTAAAAAAGTAATGAAATCTAGACAAAGTCGTGCCAAGTCTAAGGTTCCTTACTGCGATTTCTTTATTATTATAGTTAATGTTGTGAGACTTGGCTGTTGAAGGGTACACAAGGGTACAAAACCAGGTGCTCCATGACACCATTGCACCAATCTGTCGCCAGAACCGCTTGTGTACCCTTCAACGGCCAAGTCTCACAACATTAACTATAATAATAAAGAAATCACAGTAAGGAACCTTAGACTTGGCACGACTTTGTCTAGATTTCATTACTTTTTTAGAGATAAACAAGCAGATCCATCGAGACCTGGCTAGTTTTTACAGAATGTTTTTGGTGGGATTGTATTTACGCAGACAGGTTAGCTTATGATATGTCGCTCGTGTGGCGACAATAGTTCGTGACATGATTGTGGCGAGATAGGACAGATGGTATACTTTGTCAATACGTGCGAAGCTTTGTTTTCGGCCCAAACTAGGCACAGCTAGCGCCAGCAATGGAAAAAAAATCATATCTTCTTTTTGGATGCGTTTTTTGCTAAAAACGAAACGACAAATGATAATCCCTAGGCTTAAATATTTTTAGGACCTAAGGTTTAGATTCCAACGTAGAACACCTACGAATAAAACCCGCCGCCACCAAAAGTGGCCACTTTTGGCGGCGGCGGGTTTTATTCTTACGTTCTAGGATCTGTAATCTAAACCTTAGGTCCTAAAAATTGTTAAGCCTAGGGATTATCATTTGACGTTTCGTTTTTAGCAAAAAACGCATCCAAAAAGAAGATATGATATTTTTCCATTAGCGGCGTTAGTTGTGCCTAGGTTATCACCTTAAAAAAATATTGTCTCGGGCCCTGCAGTGTTCAAGTGGTCACTTCATCCATGGATGGAGTAAGCTTGTCGTGCTGGCGTGAATGCAATAAAAAAAATATTAACAAACTTAAAACCGACTTCAATGTACTCATAAAAAAAAAGATTTAGCCTATACAATTGTACATGTCCCACTAGCTGGGCAAAGGTCTTCTCTCAGAGAGAGAGTTCGAGCTTAATCACCACGCGTGCTCAATGCGGGTTGGCGATTTTTGCGTTGAGGGTATAATGCCTCACAAGCTCAGGGTTCCTCACGATGTTTTCCTTCACCGTCAGCGAGTGGTATTGCTACTACAAATTCACAAATGTACGTAACTTTGAAATTAAACAAAGTCATAGATACATGCCCGCACCGGGAATCGAACCTAGGACCTTTCACTTCAGAGTCCACTGTTCTACCCACTAGACCACCACCGCTTCAATGTACTCATAAAATAAAGATTTTTTTTTAAGGTGGTTAAAATGCTATGCTGAGTATTCTTTGGTTGTACTTTCTGTGAGTGCGCAAGTAGTGCGTGAGCCTGTCAGCGTGGAATGTGACAATACGCGCTAACTCGCGCTCGTCGCAAATCGAACGCACAACCATTCAATTTATTTGATCGGCGGTGGCGTGTATCGGGCCACCGCCGACTTTGTTGCGTCCCTTCTTCGATCATAATAACTAGTGGTTCGCCCCGAACTGTGAACTCGCGACCCCATATCTCAGCGACACCATATCTCAGCAACCCCTCGACCGATTTCATGTTCGAATTTAAAAATTCTCTTTGCCTCATTTACTTGCCCACCAAATTTCATAACGATCCGACCAAATTTACTCAAGTTATCGTCGAACGAACATTCATACATACAAACCTACATACAAACGCCGGATTTTTCCAGTAGACACGGAGAACTTCGCTCGCTCGTTCAATAAATAAACAAAGTCATAGGTACATGCCCGCACCGGGAATCGAA
This sequence comes from Zelleria hepariella, assembly GCA_949319315.1. Classification (NCBI taxonomy): domain Eukaryota; kingdom Metazoa; phylum Arthropoda; class Insecta; order Lepidoptera; family Yponomeutidae; genus Zelleria; species Zelleria hepariella. The sequence continues at coordinate 13,168,711 of OX439395.1, forward strand.
CCTGGGTCTCGTATTGACCTGGTATTTCCTGTGGGCTAGGCCGACTAAGCTGTCAGGGTGGTACAGGTGCTGGGCAAGCCTTCTCCATCTAAAAACAATGTCCCAGGCACTGCGGCATGGAGTGGTCTCTTCATCCATCTAGTGTGAGTGAAGGTGCCACTGGATGCTGTATAAATTATCTCATTACGTAGATGAGAAGTTTTTTTATGTATTGAGAAATGAAATAAAGAAATACCTTACACTCTGTCTTTGCAGAGGTCACCAAAAACATGCTCGAATCGCTCACAACCTAGTTGAACTAGCCATTTTTAAATAAAACTGTGCATGTTTTGATTTGAATATCCCTCCCTTCATGTGAAAAGATGCACTGCTTTATCGACAGTCTGAACCCTGTTTAAACTGAGTTTAAGTAGCGTTCTAGAATACCACCTTTAGAGCCCTAGCGGGTTATTTACAAACGCGAATCTTCGAAAATGTATTTTGTTGCTCTGATATTTTAATGTGGGTTCAATCTGTTGCCGTCAGTGGCCAGCCATAACTCGGCCCGACCGGCCGATGATGTATTTGTTCCGGCATCGCCTCGCCCGCGCCAATAACTCAGCGTGGCCAATGAGCTGTAGCGGCGGAGCCTTAGCCTGTAACGCAATGGCGTGTCGATGGCGTCCCGACAGAAGGACAAAACCGGGGTTTCCTCGTTTTTCTCCTACAACCAGAGAACTAATCCTCTAGAATAAGAATCAGAATATTCTTTGCCGTACTACAAAAACATTAAACGGACCGACAACATTAATACAACGGAATTGAAGCCGTCAACTGGGAGCCCATTTTGGCACTATTGCGTTGTAGGCTAAGGCCTCAGATTTCCTAAACTCCTTAGCCTTGAAACCCTTCATAAATTTTGCCTGGACTTCTCACAAGCGATGTATGGCATAAGTTACTTTTGGGGATAAATTAAATTAGATTGATTGGGGATAAATTTAGACCAAACACAGAAACCGTATTCTTCTTCTTCAGCGTTTATTGGTCCACTGTATAAAAACGGGATTCTTAGCACGATTTTGTACTGAATTTCCGTTGTATTATTTGACGACATCCAGACAGGCAGCTCACCCATACACTGCAATCTAATGACTTTTGAATTGTATGAGACTGCATATTTTGCGTTTCAAAATGAATCTTTCCTTTTCCACATGGTGCATGAGTAAATTTAGGCACTAGAAATAAGTAGTTATATCTGTAATAAGACGTCCGTCATAGCTTAATGTCTACCGGCTGGCTTCACTTACAGCGGTCAGTAAGGGACCCAAATGTTCACTCTACTGCATAAAATGTGGCTTGTAGGATACAAAAAAAAACTAATACAAGTAAGGAAATATTTAGGTGAGGGCACAAGATGTACTCCCTTATAATTCGGGGCAGCGGTGTCCATTTTCATAGCTTTGACAAGATCATTTCCATAGAGCATTCCCGTTTAAAAGTTAGTTAGATTAATAAAAGGGATAATAATCTTGTATTAGTGCAAAACATACTTATATTTTAACAAAATAACTATGTTTTTATGTTTTAAAATAACTATGTCGTCACAATGTAAAAAAACCGTTTACGCCCGTCCATTGAGAAGGAATCTCATACATCGTAGCGGGTCTACGGCGTAGCACCGTAGCGGTCCGGCAGTGTGCTACGACGCCGCGCGCTACGAGCATCGCGCGGGGCGCTACGAACCCTGCGCCGCGAAACTTTCGCTCCACGCTCGAGTTACTTCAGTGATTCGTTTTATTGAAAAGTGAAATTAAGTGGTTGTGTTTAAAACTTCAAAAGACCAAGTTAGTTACAGTTATTGTTGGGATAAACGTTAAAAAATAAGCAAAAGAAAGTTGAAACAAAGTCGAAACTTTTTCTGTTCTAAGTAATTAATTCCAAAACTTTTGATTAAACATTGATACTGTTTACTTTGTAGAAAAAACTTACCCTTCACAATATAATGAAGTTTTACGAAAGGATCCAAAGATGATAAGTAATTAGAATAATAATGGAATAAGTTTTGGAAGCATGGGGCGATGAACGTTCGGGCAGTATGCTGGTGCCGGTCTTGTTGCTGCTGCTCACGACACCCGCGTGTCTGCGCACCGACCACGTCAGACCACTGGACCACACACCCACCACTAAACCACAGCGGAACCACAAGCCTGCTACCACTCTACGGTCTCACCAAGATACACCGACAAGGCGTGACCACAATGCGACAGTGCAAGATGATCCTTATTTTCTGTACGATGACCTTAGATGGGCCCAAACGGTCAAAGACTTGGAGATCTACTACGATAGCAAACAAAAAGATTCCCTAGCTAACGTGACAAATTTGTATAGACCCGATTTCTACACGAGAAACCTACGATACGATAGCTATAAAAAATATGTGAAACATCTGTACGGGCGGAGACATAAGAGAGAGTCGCACCCGCTCATCTCTACTTTCGACATCTCGATGATGTTCAAAAAGAAAAAGTTGAAAACAAAAGAAACTACTTCGGATAGCGTTTTGTTGCCGAGCGTAGCGTCGCTCAAGTCGGATAGGATAGTCAATGAGGCTGTCAAACTGGAAGAAACTAAGAAAACAATAACAGTAAGCGATACGATTGTAGCTAGCAATGATACTATAGCAAATATAGACACTAAAACGGTGGGCGTAAAAGAGAAAGTATTACCAAGTGCAACTATGACCCCAAAAGCTATACCCACCATCCCAACTGAAATGACATTAGTCAAAAATACAGAAATACCAACCACAATAAATGTGATTGGAAGAGTTTCTTCAACTTCAAAGCCCAAATTGAACGGCAATAAACAGTTGAAAAAGACTAGAAAGGGCAAGGTGCGGCAGGCGAAGGGATCCGGGTTAACAAAACCAGGAAAAAGTTTAGAGCCACAAGCAGTGATTAAGGTAAAACCAGATATTGCTTTAGAGGATTCGGATACACCACCAACAAAGGACCTAACAACTCTAGTTGCAGCAGATCCTAACCATGAAAGAGATCTTCAACACTTCCAGGCTAAATCGACTAAGCCTCTGGAACTCCCTGTGAATGACTCAGCAACAGTGAAACCAAAACAAGATACAAAACAGGTAACAAAACCAACGTTAGATCCAGTGCAATTGGTGATGAAGCCAACGTTGGATCCGGAACATAAGGTGATGAAATCAGAGTCGACTCCAGAGCAATTGGTGATGAAACCAACTGATCAAGGAAAACAGGTGGTGAAACCAACTCCAGGTCCCGAGCAATTGGTGATGAAGGCGACGTCAGGTCCCAAACAGCTGGTGGTGAGCCCAGCGGTGAAGACGCTGAAGCCGCGGGTGATGGTGAAGAAGAACGAGACGGCGTGGCCGGTGAAGCACGCCGCCGTCGTGGAGGGAGACATCGTGCTCGGCGGGCTCATGATGGTAAGTCAGTAAGTCAAAAGAACCGGAATACGGCCGTCAAAATTAATCTGTGCTAAGCGAAATTTGACAGCCATATTTCGGTTCTTCTATGGCCACGCCTGCAAACGCCATCTATGAACTGTTTTGAATTTGTTCCTTGACGGCTCATACGCAGGCTCATTGATACTATAATATGACCCCGACCGTATTCGGCCACAGAGATTGGGATCTGACTATTTAGGGCGGCGGCGTTCGTGTGCCCTCTGGTGACTGACATAGCCAATTTTGGCAGCGAATGTGCGACCACATTCCCTGCACGTCAGCCCCCCTCCAAATAATTAGAGTTGATGGTCGCAGGTGGTCGGGCCTTGAGCTCATCTCGCTTAGCATCGAGCTCTGCTCTTCGTTTTGACTCAAAGTCAAACACCTTGGTGTTCACGGTACGCCTCCATGTAGGTTCTTAACGAAAAAAAAATCGAGCCAGTGATTTAACCAATAATCTAATGAGGTTGTTGTGGAGGCAGTCAAAGCGCAAACTCAAAGCCTTATTCGGGTCAAACTCAGGAGACTGTATTCCAGTCCATGTATGTCTATTTCATGAATTATTCAGGTGTTGTAGACAAATGCCTGTTGTTCGGTATGCAGGCTGACCAGTTCGTTTCTACATATCAATTTCTTTGAATGAAAATGCAGTGGATCACAACGCATACAAAACAAATATGTAAATATGCCCCAGAAAATTTAAATGCCTACATTGGCGCGCTGTAATGAATTCTTCGTATATTTATAGCCATTCGTTTAATATTACGACAGTTCCAGGAACGTTACTTTGCAATTTATTCTTCGAACATCCATTTAAGTGTTTTATTATTTTATGTAAGCACTAGCTTTCCGCCCGCGACTTCGTCCGCGCAGTATGGCGCTGTATGTGAAAAAAGATTTTCCCGCTTTTCTGTTGAATTTTTTCCTGAATTTTCTTTGCTATAAACCTCACGGAGCCCGAGACCTTTCCAACGAATGCAAAACCGTGGAAATCGGTTCGTGCGTTCTGGAGTTATAGCGTCAGGAAGGAAAACCCGACTTATTTTTATATAGTAGACTAGCTTTTCGCCCGCGACTTCGTCCGCGAAGACTTATAAGAAGTTGCCTGGGTACATCTTTCACCATTATCAAATTAGCATGAATAGAGTCATGGGTGTGTATTTTTATCTCTATTCCAAATGTCATCCAAATCCGTCGTGCAGTTTCAGCGTGGAAGTGTATGTGTTGTGTATGTGTGTGACCAAATTGGTAAAGATCAAAAGAATCCAACAAAAAAAATACATACTTTGATTCTTTTTGGCCGTTTTAGGTTTATCATTATTATTGTTTTCTTCATGCTTAGTAGATTTGCTATAAAACGCAACTGTAGTTAAATGTTCATTGAATAGTTGTAGCTTTAAAGGTTCCGGCATTGTTATTGATACTAGGTACATCAGAAAAAATCTTAAAATGTTTCCACCCTTTTTGATGCTGAAACATGAGTTTAATTATTATTTCTGATTTAATACACGACTACTTAGTTTCAAGTTAATCTGACCCAATAAAATGATAATTTCATACAAATTTTGAACCCCGTTTTGGCCGTTTTAGAGTTAACATTATTACTTTTTTCTTCATGGTTGGTAGTTTTGCTATAAAACGCAACTGTAGTTTTTCAAAGTTGTAACTTAAATGGGTTGGGCCCAGCATTGCTACTACATCAGAGAAAAATATTCAACGTTTCCACCCATTTTAACCCTCCATTCGCTGAAATGAGAAAATTGCTGAAACACGTGTTTGATTATTTCTGATTTAGCATACGAATACTTAGTTTCAAGTATATCAGACAAAAAATAAAAATAGGTAAAAAAACTTTTTAAGTTAAACGGTTTTATGTTAAACATACATTGCAATGTTTAAGATAAATGTACTAAAAACCAAAAAATAATAAAATAGATACAGTCGTGGGAATTATAAACATATGCATAGACTAGACTAAAATAAAACCGTGGGGCACGTCAATTGTCTACAATCGTTGATTAAAATGTTTGTTTTGTAATGTTACACTATAATTAGGCAGTTGACGTGCCCCACGGTTTTATTTTAGTCTAGTCTATGCATATGTTTATAATTCCCACGACTGTATCTATTTTATTATTTTTTGGTTTTTAGTACATTTATCTTAAACATTGCAATGTATGTTTAACATAAAACCGTTTAACTTAAAAAGTTTTTTTACCTATTTTTATTTTCTAGTTTTTAGTTTTTATTTCGCATTCTGTTTAATTCATATAGTACATTGTATTATACTGGTTGAGCACTTTCATTTGATACCCATATTGATGGGATCGATAAAACGTACGTCATCCGCCATTTTGTAGGGGCCGCCATCTTGTATTTCAATTTTTTATAGTATATTGTATTCTGCTTGTTGAGCCCTTTCATTTGATACCCATATTGATGGGATTGATAAAACCTACGTTATCCGCCATTTTGTAGCGGCCGCCATCTTGGATTTCAATTTTTTATAGTATATTGTATTCTGCTTGTTAAGCCCTTTCATTTGATACCCATATTGATGGGATTGATAAAACCTACGTTATCCGCCATTTTGTAGCGGCCGCCATCTTGGATTTATAATGATAATGAATAAACATAATTGTATTGTCACCAAAATCCAAAGTGTATACAAAATTTCAGATTAATCGGTTGACAGGAAGAGGGTGAAATTTGAATTACTAAATTTGACCCAAGAAAGAATAAAGAATAAAACAAACGGGGTGAGCTAAATAAAACCGTTTAAAAAATGTATTTCATACAAACTTTTAACCCCGGTTTGGGCATTTCAAGAGTTAACATTATTACTTTTTTCGTCATGGTTGGTAGTTTTGCTATAAAACGCAACTGTAGTTCAAATTTCAAAGTTCTAACTTGAATGGTTTGGACCCAGCATTGCTACTATATCAGGGAAAAATCTTCAACGTTTCCACCCATTTTAACCCGTCATTCGCTGAAATGAGAAAAATGCTGAAACACGTGTTTAATTATTTCTGATTTAGTATACGAATACTTAGTTTGAAGTAAATCGGACCAAAAACTAATTTTATTTCATACAAACTTTGAACTCCGGTTTGGGCATTTGAAGGGTTAAAATTATATTTTTTTTTCATGGTAGGTAGTTTTGCCACAAAACACTACTGCAGTTTCAATTTCATAGTTGTAGCTTTAATGGTTTAGGCCTGGCATTGATACTAAATCAGGAAAAATCTTCAAACTTTTCTACCCCTTTTAACCCTTTTGTGGACAGAAATTTGAAATACGCTGAAACACGTGTTAATGGTTAATGGTTTCTTATTTAATATACAAATACTAAGTTTCAAGTAAATCGGACCAAAAAATTTTTTTATTTCATACAAACTTTGAACCCCGGTTTGGGCATTTGAAGGGTTAAAATTATATTTTTTTCTTGATGGTGGGTAGTAATGCTATAAAATGCAACTGCACATTCAATTTCAAAGTTGTAGCTTCAATGGTTTGGGCCCAGCATTGCTACTACATCAGGAAAAAAACTTCAACGTTTCCACCCATTTTAACCCTTCATTGGCTGAAATGAGAAAAACGCTGAAACACGTGTTTGTTTTTTTCTGATTTAGTATACTAATACTTAATTTCAAGTAAATCGGACCAAAAAAAATTTTTATTTCATACAAACTTTGAACCCTGGTTTGGGCATTTGAAGGGTTAAAATTATATTTTTTTCTTCATGGTAGGTAGTTTTTCCACAAAACACTACTGCAGTCTCAATTTCATAGTTGTAGCTTTAATGGTTTAGGCCTGGCATTGATACTAAATCAGGAAAAATCTTCAAACTTTTCTACCCCTTTTAACCCTTTAGTGGGAAGAATTTTGAAAAACGCTGAAACACGTGTTTAATTGTTTCTTATTAAATATACAAATACTAAGTTTCAAGTAAATCGGACCAAAAAAAAATTTTATTTCATACAAACTTTGAACCCCGGTTTGGGCATTTGACGGGTTAAAATTATATTTTTCTCTTCATGGTGGGTAGTTTTGCTACAAAACGCTACTGCAGTTTCAATTTCATAGTTGTAGCTTAAATGGTTTAGGCCCGACGTTGACACTACATCACGAAAAATATTCATACATTTCAACCTCGTTTAACCCTTAAACGGCTAAAATTAGAAAAAAGCTAAAACAGGTGTTAAATTATTTTTGATTTAATATACGAATTCTTAGTTGCAAGTAAATCCGGACAAAAAATTTTTTTTTTTCATACAAACTTTGGACCCCATTTTTACCGCCTTAAGGGTTAAACTTGAAGTAAATCTATCTTAACCCGTAGCGTGTCTACAAATTACAACTATTGTCAAATTTTCACTGTTGTGGCATTAGCGGTTTTGTTCCAGCATTGATCGTAACTGGTGAAAAAAATTGAAAAACTTTGGCACCCATTTTAACCCTTAAGAATATAGAAATGAGAAAAAATCTGAAATAGGTGTCAAGTCATTTTAAAAAAAAAAGTACAAAAAATAAAGATTTAAGAACAAAAGACCAAAAAAAAATTTTTTCCCATACACACTTTCAGCCCTATTTTGACCCACTTAAGGGTTAAATAAAAAAAAATCGCTTCTTAAATGAACCCTCCACCATATAACGCAACTTTTTTCCAAATTTCATACTTATAGGTTCAGCCGTTTGGGCTGTAGCGTGATGAGTCAGTCAACCTAAGCCTTTTATATATCGCACATGAATAGTCAGAGGGTATTATCTCAAAAAAGTGAGTTTCGAGAAAAAGCGTTTTGAATATTTGAAAATTCGTTACATTTGATGCAGGCCACAAATTGATAACTTTTTGTATTTGCGTTGTAGGTTGACTCTTTCTCTGCATGATTCATGAAAAAAATAGAGTTTAAAAGAAGTAGATTAATAGTTATACTGTTTTTCCTGACACTCTATCAAGATAATACTGTATAGCCTGACAAAATTAAATTAATTTGTATTTATGACTCTATAGCCAGTTTTTTTTTGCAATTCTAATGTATTATTTCAAAATAATACAGGTCTTTTTACCTGAATTTGAAAATTTTATCTTTTAAAGTGTATTAAAATAAATTTAAAATCATGAAAGCAGACTTTTGTTATCATTGACAGTAGTTTTCTTAAGTAATCATCAAGTAAATAACAAAATAAGTCACATATTTGCCAACAAACAAAAATTGGTATAAATAATTGGGTATTTCAGTCTTCAATAAAGTACTTAAACTAACACAATCTAAGTTAGTTTTAGATCGCTTATAATTTAATTTAATTAATTCATTTCAAATAAACTACTTCCTCTGTGCTATTTACTTTAAGAAAAAGTTATTAAAGGTAGTCGTTTTTTATTAAAAATCTAGGATCAATCAATAATTCTAGCAAGGAAACATGGAGGCGACGCACAATCAGTAATTTTAGACCTGCCCCCTTAGCACGCTACCATTTTGCCTACTCTCAACTGTCACCTTAGCCGTTTAACACTACTGAGGTGACAGTTAACAGTGGCTAAGGTGACAGTTGAGAGTAGGCAAAATGGTAGCGTGCTAAGGGGGTAGGAATAGCTGACACAAAATTGTTAGTCAATTGGTTTCGAACTCAATTTATCGAAGTGCGAGACATAGAGAGAACCTCCTTGACGAAAAAAAACATGACTTGGCCCCATATTTATACTCACTCATCACTGTGCCTCCTAAGATCCCCAGTGCAAGACGATTCCTACGAAAGATTAAATTGATCAAATTCGATGAATTTGCCAAATATGACAGAATTATGTTTGTGAATTTGTAGTAGCAATTACCTCTCGCTGACTGTGAAGGGAAACATCGTGAGGAAACCTGAGCGTATGAGGCATTATACCAAAAATAGCCAATCCGCATTTAGCACGCGTCGAGAGAGAAGGCCCAGCTAGTGGGACATGTACAGGCTACATCTTACTTTTTTTCTTACGCATAAATTCTTGTACGTATTACGCTGTTCAACATTGAGGCAAAATTATAAGATAAACCTTATAAGCAGTCCTAAATTACCCTTTAGAGAATAGACCCAGACCAAATTGTCGATCCGTCACGGTTGCTTGGGCAAAAGAATGCCTTCAAGCATCGCGCTGCCAGCGTTCCTGTCCTCGGTCGACAGCACGATCGACCTAATCGGCCAGGACCGCTTGGCCAGACATGGCAGGCCCAAGCCAGGATCTGCGGCTGAATCTGTTCCGGGTCCCTGCTTAGCCTAGCCTAGCATGGCATAGCCAGAGACAATGGCAATAGGCCTGATGGGGTGACGCTCACTGTGGCGGTCGCTGGTTTGGGACACTACGTATTTATTTACGTATAAAAGTGGCCTCCTGCCGCACCGGCGGCATTGGTGCGGCTACAGCGGGGTACAAGAGGCACAAATATGCAGTCCTGGTACAGGGCTACATATTTGCGCCCTTCAGCGTAGAGACCCTCAGGTACCAGGTGCGCGAAAACTCTCTCAAGAGATTTCGTTGTGCCTGGTTGACGCCTCGAGTGTACAGAGGGCTGGTGCTTACCAAGGGCAAAGGCTGAGCCTCGCCATCCAGTGGGGCAACGCCGCCAGCCTACCGAGCGACGTTGGCGATCTGGCTCAAATATTTTACCTATGTTAGGTTATTCTTAAGTTAGCAATGCAAAAGTTGGTGATCTGGCATAATATCCGGGGAAATTAGAGGCAGAAATTCTCCAGATGGACGATAAGTGGGGTCGGCTTATTCATCATCACAGTCTTCTTACGCTATTTCCAGGTCTTCAGCACTATTATCTACTTTGATAGCGGGATTGGCAGCAAAAAACACCTTCCTTGCACAAGAATTTAGAATTTATTATCGGTCAAAAAAGTATTATTGGGTTTACAACAAAAAATATTACAAAAAAAAACTGGACAAAGAGTAGTATCTAGAAGAAACCGATGGCAATATGGTATTAAGTCAATATAAAACCAATGGTATTTAGAAGGTTGTGAAAAAAAATCGGTCTATAGAGTATTAAGTCAAAATAATACAAATGACGAATTATTCAAAATAGGCTAAAGAGTATTAACTAAAAGATAATACGCTCTAGACTGCTCACATTTTAACTTTTTGTAGTAATTATTGACAGAGCACCTGTCATAACTTGAAATAACACGAGTGACCCGTCAATTTCGGATGGCGCTTAATGGCTTACTAAAATGTGACAGTCTTGCCTGCTCGAATATATCGCAAACCAAATTGGAAGACAGTCGTAAAGCTCCGTTTCTCGGCTTTAAATTAACCTACAGATATGGCTGTCTTGCCAGATTGTAGAGAAAAATTTTGCGAACTCGAATCCGTCGTAAAAAAAAATTGCATTTTCCGAGATAATACCCTCTGACTATTCATGTGCGATATATAGACTAGTGGTTCGCCCCGAACTATGAACTCGCGACCCCATATCTCAGCAACCCCTCGACCGATTTGGCTCATGTTCGAACTTAAAAATTCTCTTGGCCTCATTTACCTGCCTACCAAATTTCATGACGATCCGACTAAATTTACTCAAGTTATCGTCGAACGAACATTCATACATACATACATACATACATACATACATACATACATACATACATACTTACATACATACATACATACATACATACAAACGCCGGATTGTTCCAGTAGACTCGGAGAACTTCGCTCGCTTCGCTCGCTCGTTCAATTATTTTGTAATAAGTTTTTACATTATTCTTATACTTCGTCATCTAATTTAGATTTTATTTTTAATTCCAATTTTCTCCATTTTAGATGACCAGAAAGATAGAGCACAATATTATAAACCAGCAAACAAAAAAAACAATACATGAGCGTTGTGTTGCGTTGTGTTTGTGTTAAAGACGTCCCAGTACGAATATGCTATTCGAAACCTATTTCTAATAATTAAAGTAGTAAGATTTCTTATTGTGCAGCAATAAAAATACAGAAAAAAAACCTTATTGCTAGTAGCAATTTCTTCCAGACAACCACTGATCGAAAAAAATACTAGAGAATTGAGAGACGGGTGCAATCAACAAAAACTTTAAATATAAAATACTTAAAAGTAATCATAAACATACATTAATACCAATTTAAAATATACGTACCTACATAAACATAAAATAGATTTCAACGCGAAAAGGACTTATGAAATTTATATACCTAAATATAAAGGAGTACTTCTTCATAATAATTTTATTGAATATGAAGAAGTACTCCTTTATATAAGGTAGGTATATACAGGGCGTCCCACGGCTATGCCACATGGAGGGAAAGTACCTTAAATATTGTAGATGGAACATTTTACTGAAAGAAGACATTATTTTAATTTAAAAAACAATTTAAACTGCATTCATACATATTGAAATAATTAAAAGGTTGAACCGGGAATCGAACCCGTTACATGAGAAAAATAATTACCCTGTAGTTTTATCATACCGATCGAAAGGCTTCATGATAAGGATTATTTTTTGCTAAAGTGTCAGAAATAAAAGGAAGACCATGAATTTTAACATATACCAGGTAGTATGCAACCAATCGAGCCGTATCCGAAAGACGCGTAAAATTTTGTCAATCGCAATGCGGCTGGCATTAGAAGCAGGCAATAAAGAAATAATTCAAAAATGTGTTTCATTTTCATACTTTTATTTTTTTGTTACTGTGATTTTCATTGATAAATTGATTAATGTGGTCTTAAAAATGTTAAAATTCATGGTCTTCCTTTTATTTCTGACACTATGTTATTAAGCAAAAAATAATCCTAATGATGAAGCCTTTCGATCGGTATGATAAAACTACAGGGTAATTATTTTTCTCATGTAACGGGTTTGATTCCCGGTTCAACCATGTAATTATTTAGAAATCTATGAATGCAGTTTAAATAGTTTTTCAAATTAAAATAATATCTTCTTTCAGTAAAATGTTCCATCTACAATATTCAAGGTACTTTCCCTCCATGTGGCATAGCCGTGGGACGCCCTGTATATAGACGTGCGCAACATCAGTCACAGTTTTAAGTTATGAAATTGTAAATGAGCCCTGTGCAAAAGGGAACATGAATCAAACAGGTTTTATTTATTTTATCTGTTACACCAAAAATATCACTACCCATTGAAGAAAGTTTTATATAGGCGCCTTTAGTCTGATAGTTCAATATTATATTTAAGTCTGTTTCACCTAGGATTACAAACACTGGGTATGTAAACAATGTAAATTCTCTTATGTACAAATAAAGAACTTTTAAAATCAAAATCAAATCAACATCAGTCACAAGTCTATTGAGACTTTTCTCAGAGTACGAATCCATTTTTATCTCGTTATCCCTCAATAAAATGGTTACAGAATGTAAAAACTTATTTCCAAAGTTCAACTTCTTTTGTTACCGAATTCTCTCACACTGAGAGAGGTTTGTACATGTATTTTTTTTATTCGCCGTTTAGTTTTATGTATTTTTCTCAAGTCGTCTTCGTTTAGCTCTCCTATTTTTCTGAAAGTGTCTATCACTTTACTCGTTTGTCACGAGTATATTGACGTGTCTCCAACCATGCGAGTATTCCAAAGTATTCCTTACGAAAGTTCAAGCTGAAAAATACAAGTTTCAGGTTAATTTCAAGCACATGAAAATAAGCAATGAACAGAGAATATTTTGATATAATAATATTTTCCGTTTCTTAATTTTCCATAAAAATAAAATGCTTACCCTCGTATTAAGGCGCTGGGCATAGTGAATTAGTCCGCGCGTAAAGAAAAATGCACAAAATCGATTCTTGTATCAAATACACTAAAAAAATCGAAAATGTTCACATATCAAACCCTAGAATTAGGTGAGACTTATCTAAAACAGCCAGTTTTGTGTTGATATCCATAACAGATTGTAAGATATTTTGGTTGAAAAAAAGTGCGCCGCCTATTTTTTGTCAAGCAAAATATCATCAAAACGTTTATGAATTTCAACACGAAACTGGAGGTCTCACCTAATTCTAGGGTTTAATATGTGAAAATTTTCGATTTGTGTAGTGTATTTGATACAGGACTCGATTTTGTGCATTTTTCTTAGCGCGGGCTATTCACTATGCACCGCGCCTTAACAAAAAATAAAACGTTCTAGCTAGATGGATATAAACAAAATCATGGTTATACTACCCGTGACAATAAATCTAAAGCCCGGATTGCAACTTGAGTTTATGAGCGTAAGTGATGCAATTAAAGTGAATAGAGCGCGGATTTTCAAACAAAAAAAATGCATCTAAATCGGTTCACCCGTTCAAGAGCTATGGTGACACAGATAAATATACAGACACAAACAAACACACCCACCGATCCCGGGATCACAGGATACAAACATTAACTTAATTTTTATGTTTCCACTGATCCCGGGATCGGTGGATACAACTCCCCTCTCACACATACACACTCACACACACACCCTCACACACACTCTCACACACACACCCTCACACACGCAAAGAAGTCAAACTTATGGGGTATAACTTTGGTTTCATTCCGTGCAATAGTAATACCTTTTTTTTTTTTTATCTGGACGAATGGATCGTTATAAGTCGGACTACGCTGGTGTGTGCAAAATTGAGGATTATCCAATTTAATTTAATCCAGAACAGGCTTCCTCTCATCTGTTAATCTGTTTCAGCGTACGGCCTCAATACTCGGTCCAATTTCCTGTCGGTAAACAACGCCCTCCGAAACTATTTCAATTTCCAAACTTGTTAGTTTCTTGAATATTAATTTCGATAATTATTTTACACTTGCTTGAACGTGCTTATATCAGACGTGTAACTCAAAGCTTTGGTTTGATGAGTTAGCTCAGTCACACGAGGGCACGAAGTTCTCAATCACTGTGGTATTTACACGATGTATTTCTAATTATTAAAAGATTTTCTGAACTTTTGAACTTATGAAGTAAAACTTATTTTACTAAAGAAGATAAGTTTAAAGTTCAGCGAAATTAGTAGCGCAGCGGGTAAGTCCAAATTTTTACAGTTTTTTTATTTTTTTCAGCTCAACTGATTTATAAAATTATAAAAATATGGAATTAATTTTAAAAAAATTAAATTATAGCCAATGTGTTATGCTGTATGCATGTCAGTATTGTTTGTATAAATCAGTAGAAAGTCTTTGCTGGAATATAATTTGTGGAGCGTGGAGAGTAAAAAAGCGTCTAACTAATTATTTAGTTTGAAACGGGTTTAACCGCGGTTAGTTTTGTAGGTGAAAGATAAAAGTTAAAAAGCTAATAAAAGCTACTGTTCCGTTTTTGTTAACGTTTTTTGCTACACTAGCTCATTTCGTACATCAGCAGCTTACGGCCGCTCTAAAGCTGGACGTCCATTAGCGGCGGATCGGGTCGTGTAGGGCCGGGGCGGGCCGCAAAATAAAATCCGCCTGCCTGTATTTATATGAAACAGCGTCCACTAGCGGCGTATTATTGCGCTGCGGCCCGCCCCGCCTCGATCCGCCGCTAGTGGACGCTGTCTCAGGTAAATACAGGCAGGCGGATTTTTGCATAGGAATCTTGCGATGCGACCCGGTCCAATCCGCCGCTAATGGACGACTAGCTCTAAAACGTTAATTTAAATAATAATTAAATATCCGGGAACACGCCGGGTGCGGGGGCATCTTCATTATAAACGGAGACGATGTTGTGTATTCAAAATGCCTTGGGCCCGCGCCAACACTTTCCAATGCAAAAGACGCAAATTTTGCTCAGAAGGGTCTCTCTTTCACAGCGACTAATATTTGAACGTAAGGGTGGTAATAGTCTGAGATCACCTACTTGGGCTCGATCTCAAGTAGATGAACTCAGAAAATTCAAATGCTAATGTCAAGCCTTGGCTATGTCAAACTTGAGTAGATGTCAGCATATTAATAGACAATATCTTGAGATTGACATTGACATTAGCCAAGGCTTGACATTGACATTTGACTTTTCTGAGATCACCTACTTGAGTTCGATCTTGAGTCGACGACTATTAATGCCACCCTTTTAGAGTTATGGATTTAGATTTTTTAACCTTATAAAAATCTTTCCATAAATCCATCTACCCTTGACGCATTTTTTTTTGCAATATGGCGTTTAAAAAATTCTATATTTCACCGAAAATAGTCTGGTCTGGTATTGTTCTTTTGTCGTGTTTGTTAGGACTTTTTTTTCTTGCCCAAACATGTTGACGAAGATTTATGTGAGTTTTTGAATTTTAATATAGCATGTAATTTTTTTGACAAATATTATAGTTACGGAGGGAATTAATTAAACATAGATCTACCCAATGATTTAGTGCCAATTTCACCACTTCAGGGCTGCTTTTTTTTGCAAGGAAGTATGTTTCAGGTTTTATACTCGTAACGTGAACTATTCAGGGTAAGGGCCCAGAAACAGAGTTCATCTCAGAGAGCGAGGTCAGAGGCATCCATCGCAAACCAAATCTAGTAATAAATCAAACCCGCAAGCCACGGAATCTGAATGACTAATGCTATAGCGGGCATCCAGCCTGCCTATACTAAGAATAACTTAGAGGTGGACACACATGAATACCTAATTAAATATACAGGGTGTTAAAAGACCGCCAACAAAGCGGGAAATCACGTATTATCCTCATCATAAGGAACATTTTTGCCCAAGGAACTATGCCTGGGAAATCAACTGTTTTCGACTTATTGACGTTCAAAGTCGGACTATTAAAAACTTTTTTTTTGCAAAATCGTATTCAGTAGGTATACAAGTTCAGTAGAAAATTGTTTACGCCAATCAAGCGGTTAACACACCTTCTTAAGAAGCCATATCAAAATTATGAATATTTCTTACAAAAAACAGCGTTAAAATTGCAAGCTGCAATGTATTCTAAACATCGACACTTCAAGCTTAAGTAACATAAACTTATACCTACGCTTGTGCAATAAATAATTTCATTACGTGGATGCAAAGGCCTTAATTCTTTTTAAATGGTGAGTGGCGTCATTTTATTCTTTTGCTTATTTTGTTATAATATAAATAAAAAAATACAAAAAAAAGCCACTCGTACGGACGCTTCACCCATCTAGTTTGATTTGACCAATGGCATTTCCCGACTTCGGCCAAAAACGTGAGCCTGTTCAGATTCAGTAGAATTCCTATCTGAGGGACTGATTTCAATCGCGCTAGTCGCAATGTTTGTTTTGCAATCCAGTTATCGCACTGTGCAATCAAAATTTTACTCGACAGAGCAAGCACAGGAGGGTAACGTTTTTCGGTGATATTGCATTGTAAGTGTGTAATTTTATCTAGAAACTAAACAGAAAAAGGCATTAAATAAAAGAGTAAGTTAAGTTGTGCGTTGCACAGTCATGCTTTCTTGACTTGACTCAGAACAAAGTTCGAATTAATCCAAGACTTCTGACAATGTGATAAATTACCAATTAGATTTCGATTTCAAGGGCCCTATTAATTAATGTGGTGAAAGCGCGGTAAACATTTCTTCTAGAGTTGCAGTAGATTAAGCTACGTTTTCAGAAACCCTAATAAGTCCATGTCATTATATAAAATAATTACGTTGTTCATCAAATCGAATCAAACTCCGAATCCTTTTTTCGGACCGCGGTCGTGCGGTTGCGGTGTTTGATTTTTTACAAAATCGAGCTACCACACCAACAAAAATCACAAAATTTTTCCTGACTGCTAAAAACTATGGGGTTAAGGCCTTTAGCAGTTTTTTTATGTATCTTTATGACATAGATATTTTTTATTTAAAAATAATTTAAACACGATGACGTAGTTTTTCCGTCTAAAGTAAGTTTTGTGAATTTCCCCAATTTTATCGCAGAAAACCAATAAAGTGTAAAAACTATTTGATCGAATCTAATGTTAGGCAAGAGAGTAGTTAAGTGACATCGTCAATTGGCATCTTCACTCACACTACTACGACTTTTGACCCGTAATATTATCAGACCCACTGTTTATCCCTCAATGGTATTTTTATTTCGGAATCAGGTCGGGGGCAGCCACCGCTGGTTGCTCAATAAAGAACTGTCCGCAAGGAATAGTCCGGGCGTCGCCGATGTGTTTCGACAGTAGTCGGTGTGTATCCGGGCTTCCCATGGGTCAGGGGGAGTGGTAGTGACATATACACACACATAAAGGTGAACAGGGGCTTGAGTCTGTAAGGGAATGGTGCCAAAATGGTCTTCGAGTTCACGGCTTCAATTACGATTTATTAATGCTGTCGGTCCTTTTTATGTTTTTGTAGTAAAGTGAAAAATAAAGTGGTTTTTTTCGTATGGAAAAAAAATGCACTTTCACCAAAGTCGTAGAACATAAGTTGTTGAAAATCAAATTATTATAAGTTGACGTGTTTCAGAAATAAAACTATTTATTCATAAAAAAGCATAAAAAATGCCATGTATTTGAAAGTCTGTAAATTCAAAACAAGTACCTACAAGAATATCATTGGCATTTTACTCACAAACACTCCTTCACAGTGGCAGCGCACAAAATAGGATCCCGTTATCCGCGGCGGCGGCGGCGGTGCATCTTCGTTCGCCGGAGCAACAATGTGACGGCGAGATCTCGACCAACAATGTGACGGCGAGATCTCGACCAACAATGTGACGGCGAGATCTCAACCAACAATGTGACGGTGAGATCTCGACCAACAATGTGACGGCGAGATCTCAACCAACAATGTGACGTCGAGATCTCGACCAACAATGTGACGGCGAGATCTCGACCAACAATGTGACGGTGAGATCCCGACCAACAATGTGACGGCGAGATCTCGACCAACAATGTGACGGCGAGATCTCGACCAACAATGTGACGGCGAGTTCTTAACCAACAATGTGACGGTGAGATCCCGACCAACAATGTGACGGCGAGATCTCGACCAACAATGTGACGGCGAGATCTCGACCAACAATGTGACGGCGAGATCTCAACCAACAATGTGACGGTGAGATCTCGACCAACAATGTGACGGCGAGATCTCGACCAACAATGTGACGGTGAGATCCCGACCAACAATGTGACGGCGAGATCTCGACCAACAATGTGACGGCGAGATCTCGACCAGACAAAACGTTCCTCGCATATTGGAGTGTCAGTGAACTGAAGCGGATTAACTACTAAATTAGTAATTTTAAATATCTCCGACATTTTAGCTTCAAATAAGCATAATATCTCATAAACGGCTGAACCGATTTTGATAAAACATAATTATCTAAGAACACTCGCTAGAAGATTATAAGAAGATTTAGATTATAAATAGGCAAACAAAAGTGGTTCTGTGCTAACACAAAATTTTGGCCTACGTATGCAACACTCACAAATTGATCTATACTCTAGTGTCAAAAACTTTCATAACGCGAGTCTGCCTCACACTTGGCCGGTTTTTAGTGTAGCTTCTGAGCTTGTCTTTTCAACAATGCAGCGGTACAAAAGCAAAACCACGCAACAAAAGTTGATTGAATAGATAGAGGTTTTCGTCGCAAATGCAGGCAGCTCGCAGATTGTGAGCTTTGTTCTGCTACGTCGCGGCTGTTAGCTGGTTACTGCATGTACCCGACTACGTGAAGCAAAAAGGAGGGTAATAATTTTAGCGGCGTATGTTTGTATGTTCATCTGTTCCATCGCAGAGCCTAAACTACTCGTCCGATTTTCAACAAAATATTTTTGGAACTGACGATGGCGTCCGAATACGATTAATTAACTATGAGTCTATTTCAAGGATAAGCAGGTTTTGTTTCAAGCTTTTTGGTAGTCTGGTTTTAGTTTTAATTTATATTTCTGAGTGACACGAATTGAAGGCGATTTATGCTTTAAACAATGGAACTGGCAACAAACGAGCAGAGTAAAGCTTGTTACGAGTCTCTGGTATAGTAACGGGTCTCCGGTATTATTATAAATTATTACTAGTAGCTCGCCCCGAACTGTAAACTCGCGATGTGTAACTTTTGCTAACACCATTCGCGCGCATTGCATATAAACTGTACAACCACATATCTCGGCAACCCCTGAAACGATTTGGCTCATGTTCGAACTTAAAAAATATTTAAGTTTGATTTACCATTACTCATTACTATCTGACCAAAACTCAAGTTGTCGAACGAACATCAATTCATACATACATACATACATACATACATACAAGCGCCCCGGATTGTTCATTCATTGAAAAGCTCTTATTTCGCTGTTCGGCTCCTAACATGGCGGCAAATCCAACTTTGTTTACTTTGACATAAAAAACGTACCTCAATGTTCTTTCGCTTCGCTTATCGCATATAACCCAGACTATTTTTAAATATAAAAGTAGTCGTTATAGATATTCTGGAGAGTTAAATGAGATGAAAACCACTTTATATTGCTTCGAGCTGAGTTCACCCGCCCGCGCTACGTGGAAATTCAGCACCATTTGTCTAAAAGCACACTGATTTCATTAACTGGATAGTATATTAAAAAGCCGTTCACATTCTGCAATGGTCAATTAACTTTATTGAATTCCTTTTATGTTATTTCACGATTATTAAATTTTATTACTCACAAGACTAAAATAATATACAGACTGCCAACAAAGCGGAAAACTACGTATTATCCTTATCATATTGAACATTTTTGCCCAAGGAACTAGGCCTGGGAAATCAACGGTTTCCGAGATAATGAGGTTCAAAGTCGGGCATTTCAATTTTTTTTTTTTTTTTGCAGAAATCTGATCTGTATCGTGTGTTTAACATTTCTTCTTAAGAAGCCATAACAAAATTTTGAATATTTCTTGCATAAGACGAAATTAAAATTGCAACCCGCAATGTATTCTAAACATCGGCACCTCGAGCGTAAGTAACATAAGTTTATGTCAAGGCTTGTGCAATATGAATTCTCTGCATTACACTTTCATTGCATGATTATGTAACGATTTTCCAAAATTATAACCTAAAAAACCAAAATCATTTCCCAGCAAAAAAATATCGAAAAAGTACTTTGTTTTGGTGTCTAGTATGCATACCTTTCGGGTCTGTCGGCGGTCTTTTAACACCCTGTATATGTTATGCAAGTATGGATAGTTATTGTTTCTTGCGGGCGCTTATATTCAATACCGAACAAGCAAAGGTTTTCTTAGATAGAAAATAATTTTACTCAAAAAAGCTCGTAATGTGGACATTAATTCGACAACCTTCTTTGAGCAAAGTCGGACTTGCGGGCTACTTGGATTAGGCGCCAGAAAAGTTGTATGGAATTTCATTAATGTCTTGTGTTTTGCGGCCAGAAAAACATTAATGTCGAGTTTTGTTTCATAAATAGAACTCAAACATCAGGTGCAAAAAGTATTTATTTAGAATTAGGCTGTATGGGTACTGGCAGTCGACACATTGCACAGAAAAAAAAAAGCGCGGCCATATTGTTTTCGACTTTTCGCGCGTTGTTCGAAGTGATTTTTTTCTGTGTTTTTGTTGAAAAAGTGAACTCTCAAAGCGACGAATCCTCGGATTTAATGTGTTTAACACCGCCGGACATTCAAAATCAAGCGAAATTAGTAATTGGAAATTTATTGCCACCGAAGTCAAAAGAAAAATACAAGCAAGCTTACCAACAAAAAGTTTGCGGAATGGAAAATCGACAAAAAGTACTTAATCTACGACAAATGGTAAGCTAATTAAATTACTTTACTCAAAAAAGCTCGTAATGTGGACATTAATTCGACAACCTTCTTTGAGCAAAGTCGGACTTGCGGGCTACTTGGATTAGGCGCCAGAAAAGTTGTATGGAATTTCATTAATGTCTTGTGTTTTGCGGCCAGAAAAACATTAATGTCGAGTTTTGTTTCATAAATAGAACTCAAACATCAGGTGCAAAAAGTATTTATTTAGAATTAGGCTGTATGGGTACTGGCAGTCGACACATTGCACAGAAAAAAAAAGCGCGGCCATATTGTTTTCGACTTTTCGCGCGTTGTTCGAAGTGATTTTTTTCTGTGTTTTTGTTGAAAAAGTGAACTCTCAAAGCGACGAATCCTCGGATTTAATGTGTTTAACACCGCCGGACATTCAAAATCAAGCGAAATTAGTAATTGGAAATTTATTGCCACCGAAGTCAAAAGAAAAATACAAGCAAGCTTACCAACAAAAAGTTTGCGGAATGGAAAATCGACAAAAAGTACTTAATCTACGACAAATGGTAAGCTAATTAAATAATGTTAATTACTATTCTAATTAATATTTTAATTACTCGCATTGTTTGAGTAAAGCACTATACAAGCCTTGGTCTGCAATGAGTGCGCTTCTGGCCACGCTATGATTGCCTCGAGCTTAGCTTAGCTACGCTCTCGGCCCTCAAGTTTGGTCATCATTGCAGCCCTTGCTGGCCGCGCTATAAAGGCCTCGACCTTCGGTCTCGGCCTTCATTTCAGCTTGTCCATCAAGGGCTGCAATGCTGACCGCACTGTGAGGGCCTTGAGCTGCGCTACGCTGCGCTCTGTCGGCCATCAAAAGCGCGCCAGAAACGCACTCATTACAGATCGCGGCAGTAATGTACTAATGTTAATTACTATTCCAATTAATATTTTAATTACTCGCATTGTTTGAGTAAAGCACTATACAAGCCTTGGTCTGCAATGAGTGCGCTTCTGGCCACGCTATGATTGCCTCGAGCTTAGCTTAGCTACGCTCTCGGCCCTCAAGTTTGGTCATCATTGCAGCCCTTGCTGGCCGCGCTATAAAGGCCTCGACCTTCGGTCTCGGCCTTCATTTCAGCTTGTCCATCAAGGGCTGCAATGCTGACCGCACTGTGAGGGCCTTGAGCTGCGCTACGCTGCGCTCTGTCGGCCATCAAAAGCGCGCCAGAAACGCACTCATTACAGATCGCGGCAGTAATGTACTATTGCAGCCAAGCGAAATGCATAACTTTTCATCACACTAAAGCGGGGAAAGTACTACCGAGGTTCAAGATGCAAGATCAAAAAAAAAAACGGGCGGATATAAAAAAATCAGAAGCGTGTACAGACTTTATATTTTTATTATATTTTTATACAGGGTTATTTTTAAATATCTTTATTTCTGAAACACGTCAACTTCTAAATTTCGAACAAATTTTCTTCTGCGCCATTTTGAATAGCTTGATACCTACTTTCAATATACAAGGTGTTACAAAAGTACCTAACTCTTTTTACAGGGTGTAACCTACTGGTCAACAGGATATCAAATCTGTAAAAAAAAGTTGAAAAAAACAATTTTTATTTTATAACCTCAAAATTGATTTATTTTTATAACTTTTGTGTTTTTGTTATTAGTTAAAATTTAAAAATATGTTTGTGCGTGTAGGTGCATTTACATAGCTTTGAGTTGATAAAACATTGTGAAAGTCAATGAAAACAATATTTAAAAAATACTTTTCTCCCGCCATATCGTTCATATTTTATTAATTTAAAAATTAACGGAACGTCATAGAGCAGAAAATATATATAGGTTGTGATCCCTATCAACGGGTGCTGTTTCCCTGTAAAAAGAGTTAGGTACTTTTGTAACACCTTGTATAGAACGTTTCTTATTCTTTAAAAGTTTACATTTATACCATTTCAGCCTTTCTACCACCTTTCCACCTTCTATTTTTATTTAAAAATAAAATTTCGCTTTCACCAAAGTCGTAGAACAAAAGTTCTATTATGGAAATAGACTCAATGAAATATAATTTTGCACGAATGAATTTCGAGTCAATTTAGTTCAGAGCTAATTTGAACTATATTAGTTTAATGAATTCATTAGGTTTGAGTTGAAATGCAGCCTTTTATAAAGATTTTTTAATAAGGTTAAAAAATTCGCTCGGGACAGGATTTGAACCCGCAACCTCTAGCATGCCGTGCAGGCGCTCTACCAATTGAGCTACCGTGTGAAGTAACTGCCGATGCGAATTTTCCAACCTCATTGATACTCGTCTTACAGACGATGGAGCGCCATCTGGTGTGATAATTTGCACTTATCTAGAGGTTGCGGGTTCAAAATATCCTGTCCCGAGTGAATGTTTAAGGTAAAAACCTAGGCACAACTAGCACCGCCAATGGAAATAAAACCATAATATCTTCTTTTTGGATTTGGATGCGTTTTTAGCAAAAAACGCTCCTGCGATTTCTCAACGCGAGGCTTAACAATTTTAACACGCTTTTATAAGCTTGGCCTGTAGTATGTATGTAGGTAACGGAATCTTTGAGCATATTTTTTTTAATTTTCAGACGTCTGATTAATTTGAAACTTTGCATACGTATCAAGGGCCAATGACAATGCAATAATAGGATAACAGTTTCCCATTATACCCTAACAGTGCTATTATACAGGGTGGATTTTTGAGACGGTGCAGTAAGGGCAGGCAGGTACCTTAACCGTTATAGTTAGAGGAAAACGTTCTTAGGAGACCTTCCATAACTTTTTGAGATATTATGAACTGCATTCACAAATTTTGGAAAAAATGTACGGTTAGCTAAAAAAAATGCTAAAATACAAAAAAAAAATTGTTTATGCCAATCGATTCTCTTTCATGTACGGATCAAAAGACTCTAAGGAGGCAACTGAGGTTTGAGAACTAGAAATGTCAGAAATTTACAAAAAATTAAAAAATCGAACTAAAAAATAAAAAATAAAAAACAGAAAATTATAATAAAATTGAAGTTATTAACAGAATAATACAATTCAGAGTAAAAAAAGCGTGGGGTGCATCTTATAGATAGTTGCCAATAGAATGATTGTAACCTTTAATATATCAAGCACCCCACCCTTTTTACTCTGAATTGTATTATTCTGTTTAAACTCTTTGTAATTAAAATTAATTTTTACTTTTTAGTTCGGTTAGCTATAAAAGCGTGTTTTTTTAGTTTTTTTAAACTGTTATTTATTAGGACCTAAGGTTTGGATTCCAGATCCTAGATCTTCTTTTTGGATGCGTTTTCTGCAAAAAAAAACGGTTTTGCTAAGAACTGGCAATAAAATATGGTCCTAAAAATAGTTAAGCCTCGCGTTGATAACCTAATGACGAGTTTTTAGCAAGAAACGCATCCAAAAAGAAGACACTTCTCCAAAAAGAACATAAAGATATTTTTCCATTGGCAGCGCTAGTTGTGCCTAGGTTTGGGCCTTAACCTAATAAAAATAAATCTCAAAAAAAATAGCTGTTAGTATAACGATTAAATATTTTATTTTAAAATAACTTAAAATAACGTGTCATCAGTAATTTTATGTTTTTATTTTATTGAGTAAGTTAATTTTGTGGAATTAGCACCAACGTGAAATAAGTCTATTGGGATTTATTCCAGAAAAAAGTCTCGGAATTAAATAAAAGTAGGCAACACAATAATAATTCGGCAGAGACAAAGCAAATATAATTAAGCATCCTCTTATTAAAGGCAGAAAGAAGATTAAATTGGATTCTTCCTTCATCAGGACAACGAAGGAGGAGGACACAAACCGAATGTTCCTAAAAGATATCAAATGACAATTATTATTAAAATTGTCGGTGGGCCGGCCCAAGTTATAAAATGTAATAAAAACGCGACCATCAAAACATCCTAAATATTCGTCTTAGGGTGGCATTTACAGTCGTCATCTCAAAATTAAGCTCAAGTAGGTGATTTCAGAAAACAAAATCAATCGATTTTGAAATCACGTACTTGAGCTTGAGGTTGAGCTGACGACTATTAATGCCACCCTTACAGTCAAATTATGATTATGATACCACTGACAACAATTTTATTGATAAGAATAATATGTAATTACAATAATTTGATTGATATTTACACATTGTGTTGGGGTATTTTTTACCCGACTACGCGAAGCAAAAAGGAGGGTTATGATTTTAGCAGCGTATGTATGTATAATATGTGGGTATGTATGTGTGTATGTTTGTGTGTTCATCTGTTCCCTCGCAGAGGCTAAACTACTCGGGCGATTTCAACAAATGAGGTGTCGTTAGATTCGTCTTAATTACCCAGGTAACATAGGATAGTTTAATTTTGAAAAAAAAAAAAACAAGATGGCGGCTGTGCTGCGCCCTAAAGTGGTGGACCTAAAAATAAAAATTATCGGATACCATTGACATGGGTATCAAATGAAAGGGCTTTAAAAGATATTATCAAAAATGTATAACACATGTAGCGTCAACATAACAAATAGAACAAAAAATAACAAAATGTGTTTTTTTTTGACATTCTTGATTCTATTCTGGGTGATCATCCAAAATGACTTACTCAAAAGCTCAAAAAAAAATAGTAGTTAAAAACTAAAACCCGACTACTAAAATGCTTAAAACAAGACCGGCTTATCCTTAAAATAGACTCATAGATAATTAATCGTAGTCGGAGGCCATCGGTTTATCAAATGCGAATGTGGTGTCCTCCGACTACGATTAAATTATCTATGAGTCTATTTTAAGGATAAGCAGGTCTTGTTTTAAGCATTTTAGTAGTCGGGTTTTAGTTTTTAACTACTATTTTTTGGTGAGTGAGCTATGCATCCAAATCCGTCCAGCTCAGTAAGCGCGAAAGATTAAAAAGCGTCCATTAAAATATGTACAAACTTTCTCGTTTATAATACTAGAGGATGATATTTACAGGGTGTTTCACAAAGGTCCTGTGAAACTGAAAAGGGTAGCTTAACTCAGCAATACAAGCAAGTTTTATTTTAGGATCAGCTGATATTTTTTTCGAGATTTTGCCCTTGGCTCGATAGTAAAATTTTCTTGTATAACCCGTGTCATTAAAGAAAACATTTAGGATGGACTTCAAAACACTCGCCCTCTCGCTCTAATTAATATAGTCAAAGCGAGACAACGCTATGTTTTTAACTCCGTCCTAAATGTTTTCTTTAATGACACGGGTTATATTGGTGAGTTAAGCGACCATATTCAACGGAAAAGCTCCCCTGTGATGTTTCACAGGACCTTTCTGAAACAGCGTGTATAGCGTTCTTGTCCAAATTGTTTCAGCTATGTAGGTACATAATCCATGTAAGTTTTGTTAATATCCAACATCTCTGTATATGTTATATGCCGTTTGTTCTTACCCTCAGCCGGTTCACAAAACGCGCAATGTTTGACGTCGACTCATTGTCTGCGAGCCGAGGGGCGCAATCTGTTCTTAATTAAAGACAAAAAAATTAGTGCTCCATGTACTGGTTACCTTTCCGCCATGGCAATGTTAAGAAGCCAGGGGATCACCAGACCATTACAGCTAACGGTACAAACTGGACTTTAGACTGAATATCCTATTAACATCAGTTTTGTTCTTTGGGCTCTTTGTTCTTTGGAACAATCCCAACGGTTTTAGCTCAAGGATTCTATCTCAGAAGCGGTGTATCTTACACAGATCTCTTTTTGGTAGTTATGGAAGAAATTGATCGTAAAATAGCGCATGCAGCCAAAGACGTTCTACAGAGTTAGGGATACAGTCGGCCACGGTCTAGGATACCCCATGGTAGCTCTTACCGAGCGCAGCATAAGGGCGCCAATCGAACAAAAAGGGATATCTTAGCGTGTGGCTGACTGTACGAGAGTTAGTTAGAGTTGCAGTACGCCTTTGCATAAAAGCGCCAATCGACCAAAAAGGGGTATCCTAGTGTGTGGTTGACTGTACGAGAGTTAGTGTTGCAGTTGCAGTACGTCTTTTCATGCAGCTTTAGAATTTTATTTGCAGTGTGAACCTTGCGTCTGTGTTTGAACTGCAGCCGTATACAGGGTGTTGTTTTGGTTAGTGACACCCAACTCAACAACGATAGCTTTAGTAACGCTTGAAACTAAAAATTTTGGTCTTTAAATAGTTTGTTCAATTTGTTCTAAAATAACCGCAACGTGCGGACACCCAGTCTTCTCAAAGTGCGCCCAATATGGCGCCCGATATTGCGAGTGCGGCCGCAAGTGACGGTAGAATAGTAAGGAAGGCCACAATTTAATTATTTTTAGGTATTTTGTACTGTTTTTATTTATATTTTTTTGGCTTCAGTATCGTAAAAATAATCACCCCCGAGTCGGGTGTCAGTTTACAAAACAACACCTTGTATAGTGTAACCGGTAGGTCTTATCTCCAAAAAACTTGTATTGGTAAGTCGAACAACCCCTTTTTACGACCCTTTAAGGCTCGGTATAAGGCTAACTAGCGCCACCAATGTTAAAAAAATCATATCTTCCTTTAGAAGAAGTTTCTGAAAAAATCCTAAGATGAGCCTATGCGCCATGCCTTTCTAGATTTTTAAGTGTAGATACCCTCTTCGAAATTTACTTTTAAGCTAAAAAATTTTCGATAACCGCCAAAAGCGGCCGTTTTTGGCGGTTATCGAAAATGTTTTAGCTTAAGACTAGAAATTGAGTTGGGTACCTACACTTAAAAATCTAGAAAAGCATGGCGCATAGGCTCATCTTAGGATTTTGTCAGAAACTTCTTCTGAAGGGATTTTGTCAGAAACTTCTTCTGAAGGGTCATCTGATTTTTTCAACATTGGTGGCGCTAGTTAGCCTTATACCGAGCCTTAATACGTCACGTCGATTCCTTGAAAGTCACTGATCTATACCCACTTGTCCTAACTTTGTATTCATTTCGTTGAAGAAGATTAAAGTTTGTTCTGTAAAAGGAGATTCTACCGAGGGCCGTCTTGTGCCGGCAGGTTGTCTCAGTTAAATAATATGCTGATTTCCTTCGAGACGACGAAAAGACTCTAACTTTTCCACTCTGATCACAATGTGGCTCATAATCGCGCTCTGAATAAATAATAACATTTGACTGTCTAGAAGAAACAGAAGAAGATCTAGATCAAATTATTAAAAACTAGCTTTCCGCCCGCGACTTCGTCCGCGGTGACTAAGATAAAAGGTTGCAGCTCTATTTTCCCCCCGTCGGTTTCAACCCAATCGGCCAAGCCGTTTAGTAGTTGACGTACCGACAGCAGCGCCACCTACCGGGTCCAATTGTATTTTTAAATCATCCCGAAAACCACGAAATACCCATATAAAATTATTGAGGTTGAGCCGTTTAGAAGTTATGGGAAAAAGATAAGTACGGAAGGATTCTTCCTACTAATCGTTGTCTTATTACTGGTCTATCCGTTTTATCCTTGATCGAAGGTCCGGGACAATCTCGGCTTCTAATGGTAAAAGAATTGTTCAAATCAGTCCAGTAGTTTCGGAGCCTATTCAATACAAACAAACAAACAAACAATCAAATCTTTCCTCTTTATTAATATAAGTGTAGATTTTGCTGTTGCTTCAATAACAGAAATAAAGAGGTAATATGGAGATTATTAAAAAAATAACTGTTGCTTATAGCAGAAAAAAGTGGTAATAATTTTATTATAGCGGCAGTACCCTGTACCCAATCTTCGAATTCCCGACCACTGGAACAATCCGGCGCTTGTCTGTAGGTATGCATGAATTTATTTATTTATTTAATTAGGAAAGCCAACAGAATCATCATCATCATCAGCCCACCTCTGCCCACTGTTGGGTATAGGCCTTTTTCCCCTCGCGCCACCTCTCACGGTCCCTCGCCATCCGCATCCATGGACCCTCCGCCGCTGAGACAATGTCGTCCGACCATCGGGCTGCTGGTCTTCCGACTGATCGTCGTCCAGTTCTCGGCCGCCACCTCGTGTCTGTTCGACGATACCTTGCGTAAATTTGGTCGGATCGTCATGAAATTTGGTAATGGCATAATTTTTTTTTTTAACACGAGCCAAATCGGTCGAAGGGTTGCCGAGATATGGGGTTGTAAAGTGTATCGCGAGTGGCAAAAAGTTCACAGTTCGGAGCGAACTACTACGTAATTCTTTGAAAATAAGTCCGGAAAGCAGTGGTTGCGTCTGGCACAGAGTAGCTACCATGAGTGTGAAAAAGCTGTGCCGGACGTCTGTCATGTATCCTAATACTATATTAATAAGGTTGTTTATCCAACTTATCACTTTCAGTGACAGTGACAGTAAACGCTCGTGGTAGCTGCTCAGGATCGAGAGAAGTAGCGTGAGCATGAAGATACCTTTGCTTAGCAGGGTGGTTAACGGGCTGATGCAGATGATGATGGTGATGAAGTCCTGTAATACTTCCACAACCAACCATTAAGACGCCGTACGTCTCAGAACTAGCGCCGCCAATGGAAAAAAAATCATATCTTTTTTTGGATGCGTTTTTAACAAAAAACGCTCCTACGATTTCTTTAGGACCTAAGGTTTGGATTCCAGGATTAGATTTCCTACGACTGCATTCTTAAGTTCTAGGATCTGGAATCCAAACCTTAGGTTCTAAAAATAGTTAAGCCTCGCGTTGAGAAATCACAGGAGCGTTTTTTGCTAAAAACGCATCCAAAAAAAATATGATTTTTTTTTCATTGGCGGTGCTAGTTTTGAGACGTATTTCATCTTATTTGAACGAGCGAGCGAAGCGAGCGAAGTTCTCCGAGTCTACTTGAACAATCCGGCGTTTGTATGTATGCATGTATGTATGTATGTATGTATGTATGTATGTATGTATGTATGAATGTTCGTTCGACGATAACTTGAGTAAATTAAGTCGGATCGTCATGAAATTCGGTAGGCAGGTAAATGAGGCAAAGAGAATTTTTAAGTTCGAACATGAGCCAAATCGGACGAGGGGTTGCCGAGATATGGGGTTATTGAGGTTATATGGGATGAGAGAGGGCGCCACTGCTGCCTCTCAGTAATATTAAAATAGTGCTAAAAAGTGATTTTAAAAGTGATAAAAACGTAAACCTAATCAGTAAACAGTGAAAGCAGTGATAAAAACTAACAAAAGTGAACTATAAATACAAATTCTGTTTGGAAACAATATTGTGGATATCGGACGTAAAACTCAGTGGAAACAATAAAAATAAACTTTTACGGGTCGTGAAATAATGCGTAACAAGAACTCTATTTTAATCCAATAAATCCAAAAATAACCAAAAATTTTGCTAATTGCTAAGGTCCAAGGTACACCACATTAGAAAATACAAAACAGCGCCATCTATTATAATAAAAATCAATTATATTGTTATTCTACTTCCTAACAGAGGGCGTGACTAAAAATGTTTTATCAGAGCCATCTAGTGTTCAAAATTATAAACCAAAAGTCCTTATATGCAACAATAGAGGTCGCTTTACTTCAAAACTACAAGAGAGTCCTATATACAAAACTTAAAATGGAAGAAATACTAGATAAACTACAAAAAATCCAAAATGATCTAGAGGCACAAAAACTTGAAATAAGATAAAGCGGCGAACAAGTTACAGAAAACATTCAATGTGAAATGAAACAAAATAAAAAAAAAATAATATCACATGAATTGGATTGTAGTACTACGGCGCGCGTGGGGACGTATCCAACAAGTAGAGGCCCGTTTGACAACTTTGATCTGATGTAAGGTGGTGCACCTGTTGGGTACCCCAGAGTGCAACCAAACACACAAAAAAACACCTGAGAATCCCCATCAGGTGCATCACCTACATTGACCTGGTGCGACGTGACCATGCGCATCCTCAAGGTCCATTCTGCGAGGGCACCATACACCAAAATACACTCGCAGTACTTTCCCGTCAAGTGTACAGGTCTCGCCGACCTGATGCAATGTGGGTAGGTACACAAATTGGGTCTACCACCTGAGCACACCACAACACAAAATGCACTCTGGTGGCTTTCCCGCAATGAACACAGGCTATTGTAGAGTTGGATGGGAGCAAAGAATTGGGTTATGGGGATGCATATGGATGGACTGGGTAACTGGGCTATGGGGTTGAGACCACTGTCGTCTGCCATTAAAATGTCTCAAGTAATTAAATTGGCAGACGGTGACTTGGTTACGGGGTTATTATTATTATGTTGGTATACTTTTCAGATTCACGGGTCCATGGGGACCCGGTCCTTTGAGGCTTGCGTGGGGCCGAAGCCAACAGCACAGAGGCCTTTTAAATACCATTTACTCTAAATGTGATAGGTGTATCTGCCGGATCCTTCGATCAAGGATCTTATCTATTATTATTATTATTAAGTTTATATGGGGTCGCGAGTTCATAGTTCGTTCATAGTTCATAGTTCATAGTTCATAGTTCATAGTTAAAATTAATTGTCGTCACGAGACAAATACCAAACGCACGATTGTTTTTACTGCAAAAGCCCAAGTATTTGTTTAAAATCTCACCGGCTTAAAGGATTTTGGCGGCTAACAAATTGTCGGATTTTAGCCGATTTTCTATCGTTTTGGCTTGATTTTTTTTCTTCTCTCCTTGTGCTCTAGATGACAGTTTCCTTGTCGCTATAGCACCCCATAGACATTATAATGGGAACAATTAAAAAATCTGGATTAATTTTTTGTTCTCTTTGTATTTATTTTGTCTAAAAGTCACTAAAGTAGGAAAACGCCCACTTTATTAAAAACTTCCTAAATACGGGTTCTAACAATTTTTTCACTAATCGCACCTACAAAAATCACTTTGCCGATAAACAATGCCAGATCTACCGCTACAAATCATGAAAAAAAAATACAAACATGTATGATAATGCATATTATGTAATAAAAATAATTGTCCTCAAAATCGCGGGGTTTTCAAAATTGTCGTTCCTAAGCCACGTGCAAGTGAAACTAAATTCACACATACACCCTCATACACAAACAGACACACACACTTAGGGATCAAACTTAAACACACCCCTCTTTTAAAATCGGGGGTTAAAAATAATTTTCCTCAAAATACGCGGGGTTGGTTCCGCGGCCACTTACCAGTGAAACTTAATAAGACTTAAAAGAAAATTAAATGAACGGCGAGCGAAGAAAGTTTCTCGGAGTCAACTCGTTGGATTAAATGGCGGCTGTTGTAGAGTAATAAAACTAATAAGCAAAGGGATGTCCCCAGGGCATGAGCAGACTATATCATCCACTAATGAAATTATTACACCCTGCAAATACACAAAAGGACCTTTATTTAGATAATAATATAGCAATTTAGTTTATTTGTATCACACTAAATTGCTATATTAATATCCATTGAATTTACTAAATAGAAGAATGAAGTTGCTTAGAAAATGAATTATCTTTGTGAATATGATAATTTCATTACGAAAAGCTCGTAAGTCCATTCGTAGATGCAAGAAATTTTTATTATCAAGCCGAAAGAAACCCGACAACACGTAGGTTTTGTTTTTTAACCCCCGATTCAAAAATAGGGGTTTTATAAGTTTGACCGCTAAATGTAAGGGTTTGTCTGTCTGTGACTCTGCCTGTGGCACCGTAACTGATTTGGATACGGGTTTTGACTTGAAAGCAGGTTTTCTAGCAAGTGTTCTTAGCCATGTTTTATCAAAATCGGCTCAGCCGCTTTTAGATCTTGTCCAAATTAAAAAACATGATTGTGTTCGAAGGTGCATTTGTATAGTTTAAAGTTGATAAAACAGTGTCAAAATCAATGGAAACCATATTTCAAAATACTTTTCTCCTGCCACAGCGCTTACATTTTGTGAATTTATAAATCAAGGGAAAGTCATAGCAGAAAATATATTAGGGATTTTGTGATCATCACTGCGTGGTAGTACGCTGTAAAAAGAGTTAAGACCTTTTGTAACGCCTTGTATTGAGCAGACCTTCTACACCTTCATAATTCGCTCGTAGCTGAAAATAGTCCACTAACAAAATGTATGTAGCGTCGAATTACACTTAGATGATTACAAACTTTAAGGTACAGTGTAAAGTTATTACTAACGCTAATAACTGTGACACGGGTTTGGGACGGGACAGGAGATTATCATCTCGGCTAGTTTTGATATTTATAGGCAACAAGTCGGAACTCTGCTTCAGTCGCACGGAAGCGCTCACAGCCAAGTTGGACCTGATTGGCAAAGTTTAGCAACATAGACCGCGGTCAGTCTTTGGATGGGTGATAATATCTAAGCTGGATGGTCTGATCGCGTGCGAAACACCGAAGTGCTACGAAGAGCTAATGTGGCGGGTATGGAAGCCTACCTTATGCGCCGACAGCTTAGGTGGTGCGGTCATGTGTCAAGGATGGCAAAAGAGCGAGTGGCAAAGCACATCTTCTACTCAGAACTTGAGGAAGGCAAGCGTAAGCATGGCGGTCAACTCCTCAGGTTCAAAGATGTGCTAAAACGGCACATGAAAAAGTGCAGCATTGGTCCCACATCATGGGAGCAAATGGCTGCCGATCGGCCGGAATGGAGATTAATTATTAAAACCAAGGTCTCCGACTTTGAAACTCTTCGGCGGTCTGAGTTGGACGCGAAGAGGGATGAGTTGAACGCCCGTCCACCTGCGGCGATCAACTATAATTATGAAAATGGTGTGCTCGCATGCCCGCTATGCGGTAGAACATTCACGAAAAAGATCGGCTACATAAGCCACATGCGAGCACACCAACGCCGACAATAACGGAGTTGAAGTAGTCGCCGAGGCCGAAACCGGCACGGAACTATCATCATCAATAACTAAGCGCTTCTGTCTTGCTTCCGTGCTTTGGAAGGTAGTTGTCTAACTTTTGAATGTATCGCGAACCCATTCAAATCGACGTTTGAAGGGTGCTGACGAAGTTCAGTCTGCATTTATTTGACACAAACTGTTATTGAATGCGATTGGGATAGCCATAGGGATTGCGACCCGATTAAGAAAAATATTGACTGAAGGAAACAGCAAAAGGGATTGCGATAGATTAAAAAGTTGGACAATTGCGCCGCCGGTTGTTGTTGATTAGTTACTAATCAATTATACTCGTATTAGGTTAGATAGAATATACTTTATTGTACATATACCAAAGAATCATAGTCATTTATGAGACCCTTCGGGTGGCATAAAAACTCTAGGTACTTAGTCACTAAGTCAGTGGTTTGAGCGCGTGCTTTCAGCTAAAGATAACGGGATAATGCGTGATACCAATATTTTGATACTGATTGTGAACACACATGCTGTTTGGGGAATAGTTCAGAAGGAAAACAACTCGTGTGACTTTAAATTAAATATATTTCATTATTCAACCATTTAGTTTTAACTAAAAATTAACTATACAACGTACCTTTTAAAATAATCCGCAATTACGATCATCAAGGACACTTTACGAATTTACTCTGGTAACAGCACCAATTTACTCCGATAGGTGTTTACTCGTTGACGGTTGAAATGATTTAAATTATAGTGGCTTTATCACAGCTGATACTAACACGGAGGTATTCCCACCTCGACGGTTGACGAGCGATTGCCACATGGCCGCGTCGCCAGCCGTTTTATATTGCAAAACGGCGGGTGGCGCCAAAGTCGTTTAGCACTTCTTTAGAAAACATAAATTAATACGAACAATTAATAAATATCGCTGACAGTTCGGCCATCTGACTAATTTGTACGTCCTCGTACGAAGTAAACTTTATATAATTAATATTATTATTATTATTATTATTTTTTTATTAAAATATGTCAATTAAAACAATTACTTAGGTAGTGATTTGATAATAAGTTTGAGTTTTACTAAGATTGTATTGGAAGACACTATTTATTTTATATTATTAAATATTTGACTACTTGATATTATAATAAACTATTGTTTAAATCCTTGGACTTCCGATGAAAGAATATTCCAAAGACTCACCATTCAGTTCCTAAGCCATAATTAAGAGGGGAAAAACGAACTGGTGAAACGAAAAACCCTCTTGGCTTCATAATGGGATATACAACAGTAATTTACATTTGTATTTAAATATGAAGAAGGCTACGTGCCGCTTATAGTTTCAGATATACATTTTTAATATGATAAACAATGTAACTGTGCAATTGATCAGTAATTATTGAATGAACAACAATCTAATTTACAGAATATCACTGGAAGCAAAATTAATAGAATGAAATGATATTACTAAAAGCAAGCATCAGATTAATGGATCCTTACGATCCGATTAATTATACAATAAAATATATCTGAAATCTTAGGCCTTTGCATTTACGTAATGAGATGATTTATACAGCGCCCAATGGCACCTACACTCACACTAGGTGGGCGAAGTGACCACTAGGACGCAGCAGTGCCTGAGACATAATTTTTAGATGGAGTAGGCTTGCCCAGCACCTAAACCATCCCGATAGCTTAGTCAGCTTAGCATAATGTCTAAGTACATATTATTATGATATATCGTAATACTAAAAATATTCTGTGAACTAGATAATATAATAATAATGGCAACAGATTCACCGTCCTGAATACCCTGGCAACAGGCTAAACGTCTTGAATACCATACCATGGCAACAAGCTCATCATCCTGAATACAAAGGCAACAGGCTTACCGTTCTGAATAACAGATTCACCGTCCTGGATACCCTGGCAACAGGCTAAACGTCTTGAATACCATACCATGGCAACAAGCTCACCATCCTGAATACAAAGGTAACAGGCTGACCGTTCTGAATAACAGATTCACCGTCCTGAATACCCTGGCAACAGGCTAAACGTCCTGAATACCATACCATGGCAACAAGCTCACCATCCCGAATACAAAGGTAACAGGCGGACCGTTCTGATTAACAAATTCACCGTCCTGAATACCCTGGCAACAGGCTAAACGTCTTGAATACCATACCATGGCAACAAGCTCACCATCCTGAGTACAAAGGTAACAGGCTGACCGTTCTGAATAATAATTATGGCTACCCTTAACTTTGGCAACAGGCCCCTCGTCATGAATACCATGGCAACAGGCATCTATGTCATAAATACCATACCACGGCAACATGCCCCCTATCCTGAATACCAAATACAATAATTATGGCTAATCTTAACTATGGCAACAGGCCCCGCGCCATGAATACCATGGCAACTGGCCCCTATGTCTAGAATACCACACCGTGGCAACGAGTCCCATGTCCTGAATACCACGGCAACATGTCTCATGTCCCGAATACCAGTACAGCATAACATCTTAAGATTGCAACAGGTAATAACTACTTTATCCTGAATACCAGTACAATATAACTTCTTCTTCTTCAACCTATAGCCACCCAATGCTGAGTGTAGGTCTCTTCGTTCATCCAATATAACTTACAGCATCTTAATATGACAACAGGTCTCAACGACTATGTCCTGAATACCCGTCTAATATCACAAAAATCCCACATTGACACAACTTTGACATAACATGAAATGACATTTGACACAACTTTCTTCAGTAGTAGTAGTTAGAACAAACTCCTAACCTTAAATTAGTTAAAGAACTCTGGTAACTCCGGCCATGCTATGTTCTTATTTCAATCGTTACAATGTAAAACATTAAATTATTGTCGTGATATTACACTAAAATAATATTCGTCTTGGTAGGTAACTGCCACAAATAATAACAATATTCATACAATACATTAATGAGTGGTGGTAGCCTAGTGGGCAGAACCATGGACTCCGAATTCAGGTGCTGGCACGCACCTATGGCTCCAATTATTTTCAAAGCTAGGTATCAAAACACATTCGTGAATTTGTAGCAGCAATACCATTCGCCAATAGTGAAGGAAAACATCACGAGATAACCTTAGCATCTGAGGTATCGTGTAATAATATCCTCAGCGCGAAAATTGCCAAGCCACAGGGTATACGCGTGGGGGCAACTCCCGCTCAGAGAGAAGGCCCTCGCCCAGCAGTTGTACGGGCTACGTCTTCCCCTAAATACCCCTTAACAATGAAGCATTTTCGTTAGTTTCTAACTATATGGACCCAATAAGTCAACATTATCCGATTAGCATCAGGGACCGAAACCCTTCAAAGTTTCATAATAGGCAAGTAATATAATTTTATTTTTCTGTTATATCTAGAATTGTTATGGAAATAATTGTCTATAGCTATAGCTTAGCTAAGCTACTTACTCCACGGCATTAAATGAAATCCATCTCGTTAATATTAAAGAAAATAATTTTGGAGTGAGACTGAAGAAGTAAGCAAGATCATACATCAAGAAGCACTTGACTACTCTTTCTTGAAAAACAACGTGTTTGCTGCGAAGTAGGTGCCAGCATCGAATTTATTATCAACGATGTGAACGTCAATCACAGTAATTTAAAAAAATCTCTTATTTCAATACTCCTTATACAAGGCTACCCACTGGGCAGACCCAAGACATTCTGGTTGTAAAACCTGCAGGAATGTTTCTAGGAAAGTAATGGCTCATTGTTTTGTTTGGCAGCTTTTAAGGACAGGATAGTCAAACTGATCGCCGGTAAGTGAATGCATACAAAGAGGAAGAGGAAGAATTAGTTAAGATTCCAACAATATAGATAAACACCAGATCAATTTCG
Organism: Zelleria hepariella; assembly: GCA_949319315.1. Lineage (NCBI taxonomy): Eukaryota > Metazoa > Arthropoda > Insecta > Lepidoptera > Yponomeutidae > Zelleria > Zelleria hepariella. The sequence goes on from OX439395.1 coordinate 13,206,467, forward strand.
ACCTATCTATCGACAAGGAGGGATGACTGAATATAGTAGACGATATTCAAGAAAATGATATTCACTTAACCCTTTGACTATTCAAATCCACTATGTAGAACGAGTGGTAGTATTTAACGAGATCATTCTCTCCTGTATGAACAAAAACCCCAAAAAGGACTGGGAGCCGAAGTTGTTAATCCACTAATCCCATATCGATAGAGCGACCGTATTATAAATACCAAAAACTACCTAGATATTGCAAGCTCGATAGGTCGTGGTGTGATAACAAGCCTCCTTGCGTAACTTGTACCTGCATTGCTACGTGACAACAAAGTACTTCAGTGCAACATAAGTCATTAGAGCGCTCGAGCAAGTTGAGGAAACAATGTAAAGGATACCTTAGTCGATGTTTAAAGGAGCAATTTGAGTTCCGATGTTGTTAGTTATATACATAAACAAACCTAAACCAAACTTTACTATTGCCTAGGTATACAAACATCAAGATAGGGGATGCCCATAAATCCTTAGAGTAAATAATACGGCAGAACTGGAATAAAAGGGTGGCATGATGCTGATTTTGTACCTTAAACTTGTGAACACGGTACAGTTACTATTTTACACACTTGTTCAGTACACTAGACCCTGTAAGATTAAGATTTATGTATTTCAAAGTTAACACAAGATTTATCACAATCATATTACAGTTTATGAGTCATCAACATACTCGTATCAAGACCATCGAACCCTAGGGACCCGATGCGCGGGATTTTGGAGATTTCGCCGGATCTGTTCTATGCTTGTATATTATGGCTGGACTATTCAGTCATATATAAACGGGAGTTAAACACTTCGAATTCAACAAAACTAAAACGAAGGTGATTTTCATACATAGCAAGTGTAAGCCACGGGGCAGTTACCTTGGTTATTTAGAGACCCAAACCAAATCTCTAATTTGCAGAGATGGTGACTGCGACAGGAAGATAAGATGTAGACTGGCATTTGTTAAGGATGCATACTTTCCCCGTTCCTCTGAAATCTGTAAATACTTCCAGAAAATAATCCAGGAAGCAATTGAAGATCTGGATAATGTCCATGAGCACAGCAGAAAAGCTGTGCTGAATATGAATGTGTCGAAGATGTAAGTTCATGGTTTACGCGAGTGGGCCTCAATCTCAGGCAGACTTACACATCTGAGCGAAACTCTTAGAAAGAGTCGACAAATACAAGTATCCTAGACCATGTTAACAAACTCATAGGGGAACGATACCGAAATAAGAGTGCGTATCGAGATTTCCCGAGCGTCATTCATGACGATGAAAGAAGTTTTGTGCTATCAACAACGCTTCATAAAGCTGCTACTGCTTGGCGTTCTTTATGGGTGCGAGAGATGGACCATGAAGGAGACTTGAAGCATTTGGGATATGGTGTTATCTACACTCCGGATCAGCTGGATTGCACAAAAAGTGGAAATAAATGTTACCAGCCGTACGATGGTCCGACGATATCAAAGCTACAGCAGGCTCAAACTGGACCACAATAGCTACAGACCGGCTTATATGGAAAAGACATGAAGAAGTATACGATACGTCCAGCAGTGGACGATATTAATATTGAAAAAGAAGAAGAATTTTAAAAGGGCTACCTACCACATTTTTGATTTGACCACTCGGCATTGACTCTCACAGCAAGCAAGAAAATGCAAAAGATAACAAATAATAACTGTACAAACTCTGAAACCTATAAAAAGAAAACCTTTGACCACTCACTAGGAAAAAAAATGCCATACCCTTCATTGCACATGCCAATAAACTGGACTGTAAATAGTGATGAAAACTTACCCCAGATCCATTCATATTATATACCCACGGAAATACATATTTCGAGAAGCGTTCAATTATATAATATATATTGTACAATATGGTATATAAGTATGTTTATTATATTTATAGGTATAAGTACCTTTATAGCTATAATAATATAATATATATTTATTGATATAATATGTAGGTATTTAATATTGTATTTATTTAATGGGTATTGTTTTGTATTTGTAACTGCTGAGTACATATATTTATACTCCACATTTGTAACTTCATTAGGTATATTAATTTTATTTTTTTATTTTTTTATATTTATGTACACTAATCTACCGAATATTTTATCATCTTTGTCCTGTCCATCCAATGGTTGCCTTGCAGAAATCGCTTTTAGCGATAAGGCCGCCAATGGCATGCTTATTTATTAGTTTTAAGAATTTCCCTTGTAAATAATTTATAGTGTGCAATAAAGAGTTATCTATCTATCTATCTAACTATATCGAAAGCAAAACTGATACCCTATTTTACAAATACGTGGCCCGCTTTCTGGCAGGCGGCGTGGCCCGCGGTCAGGCAGGCGACGTGGCCCGCTGTCAGGCAGGCGGAGTGGCCCGCTGTAAGGCAGGCGGCGTGGTCAGCTGTCAGGCAGGTGGCGTGGCCCGCTGTCTTGCAGGCGGCGTGGCCAGCTGTCAGGCAGGCGGCGTCACGTCGGCTGAGCTGCTCTCAGGCGTCTCCAACCACCAGCGTTGTCCCAGTTTGTCCAAAAAAAAGAAAAACAAAACAATCGGTTTGAATTTGATCAAACAAGCAGAACCCTCCGGTCCATAACGACCAAATGTCAAAATACCCTAATTTCATCGTGACTAACTTTCGATTTACCTTTGTGTTTAAATGTGACGTATCTTGAAAACGGTGCGTCCTAGCGTGAAATTGATGAAAATTTTGCTACCCTTTATGAAACCCCGCCAAAACCATGACACACTATAATTATAACCTTGACAGGTCTTTGACAGGTCTTTGATAGGTCCTTGACGGGTATACAGTGTAAAACTGAAAAATATGCTGAACTTCGTGCCACAAAAACCATGACATACCACCATAATAGCCTTGACAGGTCATTGACAGGTCATAGACAGGCTGTTGACAGGTCATAGACAGGTATCAAGTGTATTTCGTGCAAGACCCACCTTATCTGACCTTGACCGGCGTTGCCTGCGTCATTGGCCACGTGGCTGGCTGCGTCCCTGGCTGCGTCACCGGCTACGTGGCTGGCTGCGTCCCTGGCTGCGTCACCAGCTACATGTCTGGCTGCGTCACCGGCTACGTGGCTGGCTGCGTCCCTGGCTGCGTCACCGGCTACGTTGCTGGCTGCGTCCCTGGCTGCGTCACCGGCTACATGTCTGGCTGCGTCACCGGCTACGTGGCTGGCTGCGTCCCTGGCTGCGTCACTGAATACGTGGCTGGCTGCGTCCCTGGCTGCGTCACCGGATACGTGGCTGGATGAGTCACCAGCTGCGCCACAGACTGCGTGGCCAGCGGCCTGGCACGAGCGTCGCTCCACGTGCACGGTGTGAAAAGATAAAAAAAATACAACGGTTAATCCTAACAAGTTGTTTACACTTTTCGTTTTATGCAAGAGATAGTTACAAAGGAAATGAAAAACTTGATTTTTACTGTGTAATAAATCAACTCTGAGATAATATCAAAATTTTCTGTGATTTTTGCCAAGTTCAGAGCGTTAATGGGCGTCTAATGGGTAATTATCCCAATTCGGATATGTGAACACACATGCTGTTTGGGGAATAGTTCAGAAGGAAAACAACTCGTGTGACTTTAAATTAAATATATTTCATTATTCAACCATTTAGTTTTAACTAAAAATTAACTATACAACGTACCTTTTAAAATAATCCGCAATTACGATCATCAAGGACACTTTACGAATTTACTCTGGTAACAGCACCAATTTACTCCGATAGGTGTTTACTCGTTGACGGTTGAAATGATTTAAATTATAGTGGCTTTATCACAGCTGATACTAACACGGAGGTATTCCCACCTCGACGGTTGACGAGCGATTGCCACATGGCCGCGTCGCCAGCCGTTTTATATTGCAAAACGGCGGGTGGCGCCAAAGTCGTTTAGCACTTCTTTAGAAAACATAAATTAATACGAACAATTAATAAATATCGCTGACATGATTGATTGAATTAATAGTATTAGAGTGATAAGGCGAATGTTTTTTAAAATTTACCAATGGCGTGTGTTGGTGTGATCAAATAAGAATAACTCATAAGGGCTGAACTGATTTTCATAAAACGTATCTAAGAACACTTGCTAAAAAACCTGCTTTCGAATAAAAAAAAACCGCATACAAATAGACAGACACACTGTCACACACACATACACCCTCACATAGAGGTCAAACTTGTAACACTCCTCTCTTTTGGTCAGGGATTAAAATATGAATGAATATTATACTAAAAACGAACACAAATTAATAATTACAGAAACAAAGTAAAGCGACACTCAATTCATCTTTTACAGGGAAATCTAAGAAATAAAGATTTTTCTCAGAAACGATCTTTATTTGAAAACTTAAGTGACTTTTTCCTAGGTAAAAGTCTTCTCGGAAAACTGCATAGTAATTTATAAACCTCGACAGAACAAAAACTTGTGTTCCAATTGCGAAACCTTATCCCAGGAGCCTGACTTGCGCTTGACTTGTTTTAAACTTTTCTTCTAGTCTAGAAACCAAGTTTAATCCCTACGGTCATTGATTATGCCCACAACGTATCAAAGAGTCGCCCTCAATCAGCCAGATCTAGTCAATTGGAGCTACGAGTCTCGTCTAAGGATGTGGATACAATGCGATAAGTAGTACTGGGTATATAATAAGGGCAGCATTAATAGTCGTCAGCTCAAGCTCGAGCTCAAGTAGGTGATATCAGCAAACGAAATTGGCTAAGGTCAAGCTGTAGTAGCAGTCAGCATATTAAAAGACACTAGCTTGAGCTTGACATTGATCTTAGCCAAGGTCTTAAGTCGGTGATTTTGTTTTCTAAGTTCACCTACTTGAGCTCGAGCTTGAGATGACGGCCCACCCTAAGACTCATCGTACATTTCGTGAACTTTCAAATGGAAAAGAGGAAATAATACTGCGAAGTTCGCTGATTAAATTATTGCATGAGTTATATTCTTGTTCGTGTCACTTTTGGTAATCTCTCTTGTTTGGCTCTCGACTGGAAACCCGCCGGAGGCTCACGACGACCCGGAAGACTGTTTCAGACGTGGAAGAGATCCCTTCTCTCTGAGATAAAAGAGAAGGGGACAACTTGGCCAGAGCTACCCTCCTTGGCCATGAACAGAGATAGATGGAAAGCCCTAAAGTCTAATTCTTCATTCAAGATAGTACACTGACGTTTACGGTGTGACCAGTCTCTGGTGAAAATTAAATAGTGTGGTGACAAAAAGTTTGACATGAATCGAATTGCGTAATCGATATAATCGATTTATAGGCCGATTGATGAAAAGCTTATTACATGAAATTAACTAAAAACTTATTAATTAGTAATGAGAAAGTGTGTTTTGGTCCACTTTTTTGAGGAGTGTTAAATGCGTAAAAAATTGTGTTTTTTAAATTATCTATGGAAATATTGCGTTCCGAACGTTTTTTTTTTCGTCCGGAATTCCTGACGCACGGGCTACCATACGGAATTTCGCATTTCGCTTTTTTTTTGTGACTGAGCTGAATCGCACAACGAGTGGAATGCATCACTATTACAATAAATATGGCAACATTATTTTGCAAAGTGACAGTTAGCATCTGTCAGTTTACTATCCTGAATGAAGAATTAGACTTTAGTGTGAGCCCCAGACTCCACGGAGGAGTAAACGGATCAAAGAAGATGAGTTATCTAAACCAGAGAACAGATTTTAACTAAAATGCACCTCCCACCGCATTCTTATAATCGCTTGTTACCTACCTAAGTTGACGCGGCACTTTGTTTTGATTTGTTCACGTGAATAAAACTGTATGCATAAAAAACGATATATAAAGTTTAACTTTTAATAATTTTAGTGTTATTGATAATATTAATTTAAATCGTGTAATTGGTTCACTAAATCTCAATTTATAGTACAGTCGCCAGCGACCGTTTAATTTTCTTGAAAGGTTACCGGTTCCCCTTTTGATATGTTGTAAAGCACGTCATTCTGGGTACAAACATCTAATTTTTGAAGTTCCTAACCCGCCGCATCAATGAGAAATTTAAGGTCAAACGTAAGCAAAAATGCACTTAATTCAGAGTAAAAGGTTACCGGTTTCCCCTTTGATATGTTGTAAAACACGTCATTCTGGGTACAAACACCTAATTTTTTAAGTTCCTAACCCGCCGCATCAATGAGATATTTAAGGTCAAACTTACGAAAAAATGCACTTAATTCAGAATAAAAGGTTACCGCTTGCCACCTTGATATTGTGAAAATTTATGCAATTTCACATAATAGAACCTAAATCTTGCAGTCCCTAACCCGTCGCATCCATGAAAAAAATTAAGTCAAAAATCGAAAAATGCGTTTTGGCAATGAATGTATGGGTACCTTGCTTTACATCCGGTAGTTCTGAATTTTGGCTGATTTGTTTATGATGTTGGCCCAATGAATTATCCAAGTTTGTGATTTCGAGCGCCGACCGCAACCATGTAAAAAACTGAAAAAACCGCGAAATTGTATTGAGAGCAACGCCTTTTTTCAGTTTTTGGCCACATTTTTGCTCAGATTTTTCTGTAACTTAGTACAAGTACTCTACGACAAGATCAAATAGTAACGTATTCTTAAATTTTTCAAGAATTCCCCCCTAACCGGTAAAATTGTATGTCAAAAGTCACCAAAAATGAAGTTAATTCACTTAAAAGGTTACCGCATGCCGTTGTGAAATTGTGATAAAATACGTTATTTGAGCTACAAAAAACCAAATCTTGCCGTTCCTAACCCGCAGCATCAATGAGAAATTTAAGGTCAAACGTACGAAAAAATGCACTTAATTCAGAATAAAAGGTTACCGCTTGCCACCTTGATATTGTGAAAATTTATGCAATTCCACATACTAGAACCTAAATCTTGCAGTCTATAACCCGCCGCATCCAGGAAAAAAATTAAGTCAAAATTCGAAAAATGCGTTTTGGCAATGAATGTATGGGTACCTTGCTTTACATCCGGTAGTTCTGACTTTTGGCTGATTTGTTTATGATGTTGGCCCAATGAATTATCAAAGTTTGTGATCTCGAGCGCCGACCGCAACCATGTAAAAAACCGAAAAAACCGCGATATTGTATTGAAAGCAACGCCTTTTTTCAGTTTTTGGCCACATTTTTGCTCCGATTTTTCTGTAAATTGGTACAAGTACTCTACGACAAGATCAAATAGTAACGTATTCTTAAATTTTT